>CM044108.1:3473803-3595313 GCA_024174645.1 Lemna minuta | reverse complement strand
TTTTTGACCATCGTCTTTGTGTTTTAACGACGCACGAAAATGACACATCAGCGCCCTATATCAAGTTCTTCAGTATTCCGAACGGCCTCTAGGGCAGCTTTAACTGTTTGATTTGACATGCCAATATGGGAACGAAAGCGCCGCATGAAATCCCTGGCACGAGCAGTTCCAATCTCAAGTGTTGAACCCCTTTCCGTTTCAATAATGTTTATTGCCTGACCAATTTTCTTTTCATTGCACCATTGGCAACGGAAAATATCTCATTTACGATCACGGGGGCGTGTTCTAGACGGTAAGCAACAAACAGACATGCGGCAAGGACTGCAGTTTGGGGTTTTCCCACGATAGATTTCCGATCTTGGGCAAGGACATGAGTCGTCCTATCGTGTCGACTAAGCGTGTTCTCCATAGATGATTGATTTCACGTGGGACTTAGTGTCTCTTCTTTGTTAATAGCTCTCTCTCTTAAGCATACTTGCCATCATGGAATTGAGCTTCATGTTTGTTCAATTCTCATACATGCTTGGGTTATTCATGCAAATAAGCTTTGTCTTGAATTAGAGCAAGACGATAGATTCTTCAATAAGTAGTTAATAATTAGATCTCTTCTAACAATTCTAACCATAGGTGGTTTTCAAAGAAAATAAGGGATGTAATTCAAAGAGGTTTCCTACTGATTTTCTTTTGAGATCATTATTTAAAATGATATAAGGTACTTATGATATAGTGGATAGGTTTGGAAAATAGGGAACCTATATAGGGGTAGAAGGTGGTTGACATGGTCCACTCAAGGAGTTCTAGGTTTCTAAAGATAAGGATTAAATGTTTAACCAAGTCAATCTTTAGATCAGTATAAAATAGGGAAAGGAGGGAAAGTAATTCCCTTAGAATCTACACCCTCTTTAATTATTTAGAGAGGTCTTCTTCATCCACTTAATGAATGGATAATTTCTCAAGTTGGTGAATAAGGAGGAGGAGGAGGAGGAGGAGGATGGTTCCCTTAGAACCCTTGTGTTCATGTATAGAAATAATTCTCCATCAAAGAGCTTTGGGGAGTGACAACGATATTGTGAGAGAAAATGAAAAAGAGAGATTTAGAGAGAGAGATAGGTAGCACAAGAGGGGGAAATAAAATTAGAATGGAAGAGGAATGAAAGAGAGAGCAATTGACTAAGAGCGAGGGAAATTACAGGTTGAGAGTGAGGAGAAATTGCGAGTGAATTCTAGAGAGATTTGTGAGGATGGAGAGAAATCAAACTAGGCAACGATTCGATTTAAATATGATTTAATTTAAGCCGTTCACCTGGGGAGTTATGACGGTCGAGATTAAATGCGCCCGATGGACAAGTGGATTCATCGCGATCGTCCGATCAAGATCGAACAGACAACCTCAAACGTCGCTTTTTCTTCGGGAGCGATATGGCACAATATGGACGCTACATCGTGGATCAGACAGATGCGACTTAAAGAAATCAAATCACAAATTATCGATGTTAATCTTAGCCGTTGATCAAATCGAAATGAAGTAGCGAATGGTCGCGCCCAAATTTCTCTATAAATCGAAATGTTCTTCGACAGAATTAGTGTTCTTGGCTTTTTGAGAAAATCGAATTGTTTAGATAGCAAAATCTGATAATCATTTGATTTCTAATTCTTTTGGACTCATTTCCGCGTCCAAGGAGTGTTTGAAATTGAGACTTGATTAAAAGATATGAAAGAAATCAAATCTTCAATGCCGAACTTTCTTTTAAAAATTGCGGAATGAAAGCGTTGAATCTGGCGGTTAATTGGATCATTTTGAGCACGACTTTGGGTTAGATTGTGTGTTTTCATCCTAATCTATCTTCCTTTAGTAATAGATTTACATTTTGAATCGTAGATTAGTGTAATTTTTGTTTTAATTTTGGTTTTTATCTATTTTCAAGATCAAATTTCTTTTTCAATTTCAAATCTCGATTTCTCTGCGAATCGAGCTCCTTCATCGAGCTTTCATTGGACATGTATTTTTGTCTTTTCAAAATATGACCATAGCAATGCTCGACATGAAATGCTCCCTCCCCCTACTAATATATGCAGGGTCCTCAATGCATGAATATGACAATAAAAGCATTTCAAGGGAGAGAATTGCAAACGGAGGGAAATTTTTTTGCCATATGGAAAGGAGCTTTGAGGGTTTCTTGGTTTTTGTCATCAGAGTTTTTATACTCTTGATAGCATGATGAAAGGAGAACTAGTAAGAGGATTACCTGTGTTCAAAAAACCAAAAGACTTATGCTCGACATGCATATCAGGGAAGCATGCTAAGTGTTCTTTTAAAGCCTCGGTTTTTAGAGCAGAAAAACCTCTTTAGCTTAAGTCTTACATCCTTGATCATCGAGCTTACCGAGACTTAAAATGTTTGTCTTCCGCTTTGGTAGGTAGAGAACTCCTTCAAGCTCTACTTCTTCACCGTTCTTGCATATAACAATGACAGTTCCACATCCTTCATACTTGATGGAGGATCCGTCTCCAAAATTCACATTCCCTGTTTCATCTTTATTAATAGAGTGAAAGAATGAGATAATACCTATCATATGACTGCTCGCCCCTGTGTCAAGATACCACAAATCACTATTGACATCATCTCCATTTCCTTGAAGCAATATTTCACTAAATTTACTATCTGACATAATCATAAAGCCGATTCTTCTTCAGATTCTTCCACCAAATTTGCTTTCTCTTCTTTCCCTTTCTTCCTTTTCTCAGCATGACACTCATCAGCAAAGTGGCCCATCTTTTAAAAATTATAGCATTTTATTTTTGATTTATCAAAAGGCTTCTTCTCACCTTCATCATCTTCCTCCTTTTGCTGTCTTCCTCTTCCATGTCCTCTACCTCTTCCTCTTTGACCGGATCTATCTCTTCCTCTTGAAGTCTAACCTCGGTCAGTCTTCTTTGTCATTTTGGATGCTTTTGACAACAATGCTTGCTCCTCTTCACGATTATTTCTTTCTATTAATCTTGATTCATGCACACGCAGTGAACCGAGCACTTCTTCAATAGTCATTGGTTTTATGGTGCAAATATGCTCAAGAGAGAGGGTTAACGTATCAAACTTCTGTTGTAAAGACCTCAGTAGTTTGGATACAACATCCTTTTCTTCAAGATTCTCCCCCAAATCTCTAAGTTCAAATAATACTTTCGTAAATCTTAAACTGTACTCACTCACCTTCTCATCCTTCCTCATGGACAAGTTTTCGAACTCTCGCCTCAAGAATTGGATTCTTGATTGAATTATATGGTCTACTTCGACGTGTAGAATCTTTAGGGATTCCTAATTTTCTTTTTCCATTTTCTTGATATCCATGTGAAAACTTGCAGATTCGGGAATTGAACTAAGAATGGCTGACAACGCCAACCGATCTTTCTTTCGATATTCTTCTTCCCCTCCAATCACTTCCCACAAACCATGCGCCTCTAGCTAGACCTCCATTCGCATTGCCCAGAGACGATAATTCGTATCTGATAATATGAAATTAAAGTTTGTCACCTGATTCTCTAATTTCTGCAAAACGCCCGTTGATGACGAGCTCGCCTCTCTGATCTTCCGCGACATCTCCACAGGTAGATCGGTAAGCTCTGATACCAATTGTTGGTTTCTAACACTCGGAAACTCACTCACTCACTATCGAATTCAAGAAGAGGAAAGAACAAATGAAAGAAAGATTTTCACTTTCACACACACACACTCGTTCACCGCATACATGCCTTAAAATAGGCAAAAACAAAAAAAAAGAAATAAGTAACGACCATAATGGTCTAAGCGATGACGTGGCTTCACGATCGTCGTTAGAACTCCCCGAATCCGACGGTCACAAAAGACTCCCTCTTCTCTTAACACTTCACAATTCATCTAAACCTTTTATTCACAATTGGACGGTACAGATTACATCCTTCACCTCGTGCCCACGCCTGAATGCACACGAGAAGCCTTCACCCTTCCCCTCCCTTTATTCCCTTTCCCCTCTCTCTCCCTCAGTTCCAGCCGCATCCCCTCATGCTGCTTGATTTCCTACCTCCCTTCCGAATTCACCTCCACTGTCCGTTGACGTCACCCCGTCGCCCCACTGAATTTAACCCATCGCCCCTATCATCAGCCCCGCCGTCCTGCCACACTTCTCCCCCTTGCCCTAATACAACACCTCGTGCGCTGCCGAATTCTCCCCTCCCAAACACCCCGTCAACCTCTTCCCTTTCATTTCCCGGACAGAATTCTCCTCAACAGAATTCTGTCCCCATCATCACACGAACTCCTTCGAAATTTCCCAATGCCCAAGCTTCCCCTCACCGACTTCCCCTTTTCCGATGCCCCACATTCATCTAGTTTGCATCACCATCTTCATCCAGCAGCCCACATCTCGCACCCAAATTCTGTCGCCTAGCCGCTCACGAATTCCTTACATCCTCTCTCTATTATGCAACCTCACCAAATCCTCTTCGACACATAGCCACCCTCCTCCCTTGCCCCTGCTAACCTCGTCCTTGCCTGAATTTCCTTTCCGCGATCTCGCATTCCCTATCTGTCACCCGTCAACTCGTAACCTGACACCCTGCTAACATTCTATCCGTTCCTTGACGAAAATCGTAACCGCGCATTTCAACGCCCTGCCTAATTCCATTCGTCACCCTACCAACCCTCCCATCCAGTTTGTTTCTCTCCCCGCGACCCTTGGTCACCTTCCAATCACTCAAAATTCATTAGTCAACTAAGAATTCAGTTCTCTGCTCGGAATTCCCTTCGTCACTCGAAATTCAATTCGTGCTCGGAAGTCCCACCTCTTGCCGAAATACCTCTCGACGCTAATGACGTGTCGTTTTCGTGCGTCGTTAAAACACAAAGACGATGGTCAAACAAAATTTATAAAAACTGAACTCACAGAGATAAGATATAAAATCAAGTAATGTGTAAGTATCGGGTCGATCCACAGAGAGCAGGGTTGAGTTTAATCGTAGTGTTGACTTAGTCAAACTTCAGTTTAAAATGGGTTTTAAAGAAGTAAAAAAAAGAGGTAATTAGTAGAAATGATATAAATACACTAAATAAGAAGTTTTAAGAATTTACTTCTCGGGTTTGACAGAGAAAAGTCAGAAGTCAAAGTCAAAGAGTTGACTTTGACCAACAATAAGTGTACTGTAAAATCAGAGAATCAAATAGTGTCAAACGATTACGAAAATTATATATTTGGAAACTAGAGACAAAATGAAATTTATTGATATAGAATTCGTGATTTTTGGATAAGAAATGGATTTACTATGAATTATTGAAAATCCAATATCAGAAAATCCCCGAAATGAACACCTCAGAGGAAATCCTCAAAGTGACTAGTCAAATGAAATCCAAATCTTGAAATTTATATTGAAATGAAAAGCTAAGAATCAGAGGAATCTAAAGAGAGCAAAATGATCGAATTCTGATTTCTAAATTGAAAGTAATTGACCCCAAAAGTCAACGTTTGACTTGAGATGAAAGATGAACAATCCTTGGTCAAACATCAAATTGAAGGGCCAAATGAACTCATAATTTGATGAATTTTCTATCCACGGAAAGCTGATGAAAATAGGAATTCAAAGAAACCAAAATCAAGGGATTTAGAATTATAATCAGAGAGATATCATATTTTCAAAGTCAGCAATTTTTCGGACTGAAAATTTGAGAAAATTAAGAGCACTATGAACTAATTTGCAAAATTAAAGATGATATTTTTATAGTTGGTTTGATTAATAGATTGATATAATAGGAAGGAAATGTCCTAGGATTAACACATAAACCCTAAAAGTCGGTCAATCCGTCTAATCGTGACGCAGTCATCATTATTCTACCGGAGCTTGAATTAGCGCCCAAGCTTGGCATCTATCACGATATATTAATGAGCTAAATAAGCAACTAGAACTCGCATAGTATCAACCTTGCCCCCTATCCTCAGTCCTCACGGGGCTAGGACCCTCGCCCTCGCCTTGAGCGGGATCTCAGTGACAAGGCCCTCTAACTTTCTCGAGATCAATTCAACCGATGGTGATTAATTCTAAACACGATAAGAAGATAAAACCTGATCCACCGGTGCTCCCTTGGCCTTTCGACACTAAACACTCTTGCCATGGAACAAGCAATCAGAAAAGAAGATACGAAGAAGCAAGTCGGGTATCTAGATGCACTCGGTTCGTCACGCCGCACAATCCTAGATACCAGGCGAACACAAGAACATAAGAAGAACAAACAATAACTAAACATACCAAGATAGTTGATTCCTAGCAGCCTTGATCCCAATGGCCAACCTCCACAAGGAGGCAAAATTGAAGATGAATTTTACATTGGAGATGAGGCCTATTTATAGATAAGTTTGTGCGAAATTGGTGGATCGTGGCCCACGACATGGATTTCACTCCGTGTGATTTCAGCCGTCGGACAGCGTGAAATTGGTGGCTCGTGACGCGGATTTCACTCCATGTAATTTCAGCCGTCAGATCGCGCGTAATCGGTGGAATCGTGGCCCATGACGCGGATTCCACTCTGTGTGATTTCAGCCGTCCAATTGCGCGATTTAATCCAGACCGTCCGATTGCGCGATTTAATCCTGACCGTCTGATTGCATGATTTAATCTCGACCGTCCGATATCATTGTTAACGCCACGTAGGCACCACGTAGGCATCCATGTGGGCTTGCGTGGCCCCGCCATGTGTCCGCATCGTGCCACGTCACCTCCGTGGGTCCCGCACGATTAACTAAATCCTGAAAAATCAAATTAAAATCCAGAAAATACTATAAAATTAAGAAATTGATAAATTCATTTGTATAACTCCTTTTTAACTCAAATTTTCTCCATTGGACCACAAATTCCTTCCTTTTTAATATCATGTCATCTAAAATATACTTTCAAAGAATAAATTAAGATGAATTAAAAATCACTTATTTCTTAAGCAATCTTCTTAATCACATTTTCATCTTGAAATTATCTTTCGAAACATGCACTAAAGTCAAAGTAATTTAAGAAAATAGATCAACTTCTATTAATTTTAGCTTTGCAAAAGATTAATCATCAATCAAGCATAAAATTATTCCTAATTAATGCATAAATATCGACTTTAGTGAAATGACTTACTAATGGAGAAAATTCCTAAAAATTATGATAACATGCATCATATTCACATAAAATAAGCATGAATATGAGTTAATTAGGATAAGAAATTAAGTTATAAATGCATGTTATCAGCTAACACGAGTTCTGCCGCCTCGATTTGAATTTTCATCACCCCCTGCCGAATTTGATTCCGACGGAATCCATTTGTCACTCGACTTTCTCTCCCCTTCATTTCGATTTCCCCTTGCCCGATGAAATTAATTCCGATTTCCCCTCACTCCATTTCCGCATAAATTCTACCTTTCCGCGGAACTCAACCCCGCGGGCCTCATCACCCTTCAAATCTCATCGTCTGCTGAATTTCTCCTCCCCAGCCCATCTCCAAAGTGATGCCTAACTTCAACCTGATAACATGCAATTTCATGCATTAATATCATGCATTTTATGCATTTATTCTTTGAAATATAATCATAAATGCATGTTATCATGATTTAAAATGATTAAATTGATAATTTCTATGTTTTAAAGGATATTCTTGATTTTTCATTAATTAGTAGCATTTCATGAGCATTTAATGATATTTATTTATCAAGAATATAATTTTCTTTTATTATAAAATGAAATTTCTATTTTAAATGCCTTTATTGACATGAGAATATTCATAAAGTGCATTTCTATCATGAATTTTATTATGTGAAATTATTCCTAAGATTAAATTGTATTGAAGGAAATTATCTCTCTTTCTTTCTCTCTCTCTCTCTCTCTTCCTTCCCTTCTTTCTTCTCCCGCTCTTTCTCCACTTCTCGTTTCCTCTCTCGCGTTCTCTTTCTCTATCTATCTCTCTCTCTCGCGATGGGAATTCCGTCGCGAGCCTCTCTCTTTCCTCCTCTCCTCTTTCTCTCTCCAGCGAACTTCTCCCTCTCTCGCGACGGAAATAATTTCCGTCGCGAGAGGAGTTTCCTCTCCCAGTTTCTCTCTCTCCCGTCGTCTCTCTCGTGACGGAGAATTTCCGTCGCGAGGAGAACTTCTCCCCCTTACTCTCCCGCACGCGCGTGCAGTACATGAAGGAGGGGGAGATTTCTCCTCCCTCTCCTTTCCTTTCTCCAGTCCTCCCTGTCCTCCTTCTTCCCGTGCTTCTTCTCCCTTTTTTTCTCTTGCTCTCGCGCGCGATCTCTCTCTCTCTCTCGGGGATCCTTCTCTCGTGACGGAAATTTCCGTCGCGAGGAAAATTTCCTCTCCGTCTTTTCCGTATTTTTTTCTCTTCCCCTCGCTCCCTCGAGACAGAAATAATTTTCGTCGCGAGAGGAGTTCTCTCTCTCGCGTAACTTCTTTCTCTCTCCTCTCCCCTTGCTCTCCCGCACACGCGCTGCTGCGTAACAGAGGAGGTGGAGATCTCTCCCTCTCTTCCTATCCACTTCTTCTCTTCTCTCTTTCTTCCACCTCTCTTGTTTCTCCCGTGCTTTCTTCATCTTCTTCTCTCCTCCACCTTTCTCGCTTCTTTCTGCTCATTTCTCTCCCTCAACCACGTGCGCGGAGGGGACCTCTTCGTGCCCGTATTCTTCGCGATCAAGAGACAAGAGACAGACGAGAGAAGGGAGAGGGGAGGAGAGAGGAGAAAGGAGTGAGGAGAGAGGAGAGAAACTAATATTCTGTCTTTAGTTTTTCTTGTCTTTTAGCGAAGTTTGACCAGGCGTGATACCCAAGTTGAGCGGGTTGACCGGCGCGATCTGAGGAGAGAGAAGGGCAAATCAACGGCCCAAAATGCTCCAAGTTAAAATTGCAATATTTGACAATCCTGATGGAGTTAGGAGCTGAAATTTCGTGGGCATGATTGTCATTTCAGGCTCCACGAATCTGCTGGAGTCGATTTAGGCTCAGAGACAAAAAAATTAGGGTTATCAATGTTTTTTTTGTTTGCTTCTAGCATTGGCTAGCGAGAAGGAAAGAAAGCGACGACGGATCATTGTTCATGTGTTGAACTTCATTCTCAGTGAGTTTCTTCCCTTTTCTATTCATTCTTCGTGTTGGATGCAAGACGCCAAGTCCGGGCGAAATATACGGCTCTCGAAGGTATGTTTGATTAGGGAGCATCACTAGATCGTATTTTCATCACGAATCTTTAGATTAGGATCGGTTTCTATCTGTTTCTTCTCTTTTCATCATCTGTCTATCAATATTTCTCATTTAAAAACCATAAAAATCACTTTTCCATCATCGATCAAGGGTTTCTAATCTCTGAAAGGAGTTTGGAATCACTTGTTTGGTTCATTTCATCTCCACGCACATTTTCTTCATTTCATCGATCATTTTTGGTTTCTAAATCTAAAATACCAAAAAAATAGTTTCTGATTTCAATCTTTTAACCTTCCTCCCTGTGGATTCGACCTCGACTTGCCACTATTCTAATTTAAAAATCGGATCTTGAAGAGTTGAGTTATAAATTTTGTTTGATACGTAAAATCGCGCATTCGACGACCGCGATTTTACGCTTATCACAACCCGTCCTCCCCTTTCCTGCGACCTCCACCTGGCCACCCATCCGTTGACAGAGCCTGCGATTTCCAACCAGAGGGTGTTCGTGCTTCAGAATTTTGCATTATGCCTGTTCGCGACCCCACTAGTCGTGCTCCCCGCTGGCCATCTCAAGGCGTCCGGCTGATGAAGCCTTTTGTGCGGTCGTTAAAACACACAAACGTCGGTCAAAAAAAATTTATAATTCCGAACTCACAATAACAAAGATATAAAATCAAGTAAAGTGTAAGTATCAAGTCGATCCAAAGAGAACAAGGTTGACTTTTGATGCACAGTTGACTTGGTCAAACTTCAGCTTAAATAGGGTTTTAAAGAAGTGATAATGATATATAATATATAGAAATGATCTAAATATAAGAGATAAGAGATCTTAAGACATTAGAAAACTGACTTTTAAAAGAAATGTCAAAAGTAAAGGTCAAAGCATTGACTTTGACCAATAGTTGACTTTCTGAAAATCAGAGAATAAAAAGAGCTTAAAATATTACGAAAATTATGTATTTCAAAACTAAAGAGAAAATGGAATTTATTGATATAAAATTCGTGATTTTTTGATAAGAATTAGATTTATTATGAATTATTAAAAATCGAAGATCAGAAAAAGCCTGAAATGAACACTTCAGTGTAAATCTTCAAATTGACTAATCAAATGATATCCAAATTATGCAATTGATATATCAATAGAAATCTAACAACTCCAAGATTCTAAAAAGTTCAAAATTTTCAAATTCCAATTTAATTTTTCAGAGTAATTGATCGCGCAAGTCAACGCCCAAATTCGGATTGAAAATGAACAATGGTTGGTCAAACGTTAAATTAAGGGGTCAAATGATCATGGAATTTTACGAATTTTCTATCCACAGAAAGCTGAGGAAACAAGAAATACAATGAAATAAAAATCAAGTCATTTAAGTTTAAGATCAGGGAGATATCGTTGTCTGAAAATCGACAAAAATCCATCACTAAAATTGGGCAAAAATATGAATTAAACTACTTCTACAGTCTAATTAGCTACCTAATTTTAATCTAAATTACACGAATTGCAAGAATGATGATCGATTCATACTACTAACCCAATTGACGTGATGATTGTACTTCAAGAGATTGAAGAGTATTCCTCTGTTTCATCTTCGACGTACGTTCGGCGTTCAAGAGGAGATTACGATCGTTTCTTGCAATCAATTCCTGATTATCATGCTTTGATGGCTACGGAATTTGACTCTAGGAAGCAGAGGATCACAAAGAATTTAAGACCTTCCTTCAAATTTGCCTAATTTCTTGATGAATCGATCAAAAGTTAAGAAAACAACAGAAGAACATCGGTTTTTAAAGAGGAGTTCCCACGAGAAACGCAGGCCGTTTGATTTCGTGAAAGGCGCCTCGATGGCCATGATCTCACGATCAGTGGGTTTCAACCGTCCGATCGCTTTCAATTGTCGAGGTGAGTCCGATGCATCCGCGTGTCTCTCCACGACGAGCCACGATCGTGATTTAATCAAACCCGTTTGATCTTCATTAATGCGATCAACGGCTTGCACTTCCTCTGATGAAGATCAGGAGCTCCTCGTGACACCATGTGTCGCAAGGTGAGACGTTGATCAAGCTCACTTAAGTGCCTTTTAACGCACATGTTTTGATAATGATTGCATGGACTCCGGTCCATGCGATTGACGCTCCCTTATCTTGTGCAATCTCAAATGACGTCCAAGATGTGATCATCTTTCTCGACTCCACATCCATCTTCAGGTGAGATTTGTGATACATTTCCCGATGAGCAGCTCCTCGTCGTGGTGACTAAGGTACCTTGGTTTGCGCATATTGTTAATTACTTAGTCACTAAATCTGTCCCCGATTATTGGAACACGCATCAAAAGAAGAAATTTGCACATGATGTTAAACATTATTTTTGGGAAGAACCCCAATTGTTCCATGTAGGGGCTGATCAGATTATTCGGCGATGCGTTCCGGAGGAGGAACAATAGCATATTCTAGCGATGTGTCACTCGTCTCTATGTGGAGGACATTTTGCGTCGAGGAAGACGGGAGCGAAGGTGCTACAAAGTGGCTTCTATTGGCCAACTCTCTTCAAGGATGCGATCAAGTATTGCAAGGAATGTCTAAAGTGCCAATCCGCATTGAACATCTCCAAGAGAGATGAAATGCCCTTGCAAACCATCCTTGAGGTAGAAATTTTTGATCTTTGGGGGATTGATTTTATGGGACCATTTCCACCATCGGAGGGCAAGGAGTATATTCTTGTAGCGGTGGACTATGTGTCCAAATGGGTCGAGGCGATACCGACGAGCACAAACGATCATCGAGTGGTTAATAAGTTCATTGTTAATAATATTTTTTCTCGATTTGGTTGTCCTAGAGCTATTATTAGTGATGATGGATCTCACTTTACTAACTCTCATTTCAGGAGTTTACTTAAGAAATATGGAGTTCACCATCGCGTCACGACCCCGTATCACCCCCAAGCAAATGGCCAAGTAGAAGTGAGCAATAGAGAAGTCAAGAACATCTTGAAGAAGATCATTCGCATGGATGGAAGAGATTGGGCAGTGAAGCTACCCGATGCTCTATGGGCCTACCGCACCGCATTCAAGACACCCATTGGGATATCTCCTTTTAGGCTCATTTATGGCAAGCCTTGCCACCTCCCCATCGAGATAGAGCATAGAGCATATTGGGCTATTAAAAACCTCAATCTATCTCTTGATCAAGCCGGAAAGGAAAGACTTCTCCAAATTCAAGAGCTCCAAGAACTCCGGAATGAGGCATATCAAAATGCGGAGATTTATAAAGCCAAAAATAAAGCCTATCATGACAAGCACATTAATAGGAGATCTTTTCATGTTCATGACAAGGTATGGCTTTATAATTCTCGTCTAAAACTCTTTCCAGGAAAATTGCGCTGAAGGTGGGATGGTCCATATGAGATCCTTGAAGTGTATGACAATGGATCGGTCTTGATCTTAGATCCCAAGACCCAAAATTCCTTCAAGGTGAATGGACATAGGTTGAAACCATACATTGGTGAAGAAGGACCTCCCCTTCCTCATAGGGAAGAGCTGCAATTTCTTGAGATCTCAGCCACTAGTTAGTCGTTGGTGTGAGTTACGTCTAGCTAAAGATGTTAAACTTAGCGCTTGTTGGGAGGCAACCCATCTTTATCTTATTTTTGCAGTTATTTTCTACTTTTAGCATTTATTTTTATTTTTTATACTTGCTGTTTGCTTTGATGTTTTCTGTGTTTCTTTATAATTTTTTAGGTACAAAGGAGAAAGGCGCAGAAAATGAAGAAATTTAGCTTCAAATCAACTCCAAAAATGAAGACAAGAATGCAACCGATGCAAATTCCCGCTAAGTTTTTCTTTTCCCTCTTATTATTATTTTTCTTTTACTGATATGCATGCCATGTATATTGATTTTCATCACTTTTTCCATGAGCATGTTGAGTTTTATTGGGGACAATAAAAGGAATGAGCATGGGGGGAGTTTTCTAGAAAACTTGAATTTTTCAAAATTTTTGCATTTCTTCATTTAGTATTCTATGCATGATCTGATTTTTAAACATGTGAACAGCAACATGATCTTTTCAAAAACACATAAAAAAGAAAAGCATAGAGTCCATTTACACCTCCATTTGTTTAGAAAGTTGTGCGAAGAGCAACCTTAAGTGTATGTTGAGGAGATGGTAGAGTCAATGGAATTAGGGATCTAGGTATTCCTTTGGGGAGCCATAAAATCCAAACTAAGGGTGTACTCAAGCTCATATTATGATTTTTCAAAACTTTTTATACTTCTCATCCACTCATTCTTCTTTCTAAACTTTGAGTTAATGACTCCTTGCACGCACATCCTCCGCTTTCCATAGCAAGTCGTAGCTTGTATCATCCTTTGTTGGCATTAATATTATTGACATAGTGAAGCTCCCTGATCTATAGAGATACCAAAACCTCTTCGGGGGAATAAGCTGCATGTCTACTAAGGACGGCACATGGGTAGGATGAGCACCATGAAATGAAGTATGTTGTTTTTTTCAATAAAGTTGCATAAAAAAAGCCTTGAAAAATTTCAAATTCTGAATTCTCTTATCTCCTTCTTGAAAAAGGCTTGCAGCAAGTAGAATTAGGATGAATAAATTAGAATTAGAAAGAAAGAAAAAAATACAAAAATAGAATTAGGAGGAAAGAAAGAGTAGAATTAGAATGGTAAGCTACCTCCCATGTGTTTTAGCCGATTCTATTTATAGCCACTATGTATATAAGGATGATGCTTGTTTCTACTTCTTGTGCCCTTATCATTCATGTCCATAGTGCAAGGAGGAATCGACGATTGGTTTGGTACGATGAATTTCTCCTAATTATGTATATTCTATTAGTATGTAGAGCAAGAGCATTCTTAGTTTATTTGGTGGATTAAAGTGTTTGCTGGAGGAATGCCTTGATCTTGAATTTCTAGTACATTACTTTCTTCTTGGCATCATTTAAGGTAGAACATTCATTTCAGATTCTATCAATGCTCAAACCCAAGGCTTTCTAAGCTTATTAGTCCTATTTCATACTTTTTCCCTTTCCATTGCTAAGGGACTATCAATGATTTAAGTTGGGGATGTGATAACATGAATTTATAACATGAATTCTTATCTTAATTAACTCATATTCATGCTTATTTTATGTGAATATGATGCATGTTATCATACTTTTTAGGAGTTTTCCCCATTGGCATGTTATTTTACTAAAGTTGATATTTATGCATAAATTAGGGATAATTTCATGCTTAATAGATGATTAATCTTTTGTTTAAATGAATAGAAGTTAATCTCTGTTATGGAATGATTTTTGACTTTAGTAAACATTTGGAAAGATAATTTCAGGATGAATTTATGATTTAAAGTGTTTAATGAAAAATGATTTAGGTAAATTTTAATTCATCTTGATGTCTTCATTCTAAATATATTTTAATTGACATGATATTAAAAGGAGAGAATTTGTGATCCAATGGAGAAAATTTGGATTAAAAAGGAGTTGTATTTTGAGAAATATGAATTTCTAGAGTTTTAGTCCTTTTTTTGATTTTTATTTGAATTTTAAAGTGATTTTTCGATTAATTTTATTGTTAAAATCGTGAAAAAGGGGGGTATTTTGGTCCACAGGCCCCCGACTGATGACGTGGCAGGCGTACCCAGGTGGCGGCTGACGTGGCGTGCGGGACCACCGCGCCGTTATGACGTGGCACTGAGGCCACGTGGCAGGACGCGTGTGGCCCACGCAGGAGGCGCACGGGGCACGCCAAGTGGCAGGGAGGCCACGCGGCCACGTGGGCGCCCGTGTAGGGCGCCACGTGTACTGGACATAGCGGAGATATGAGGAAAATTAATAGGGGAAGCCACTTCCCTATTTAACCGCATCCTCTCCCTCCTTTTAATCCGTGTAGGACTATGTTCCCACACGGTTTCTGTTTTGCAGGACGCGTGGCGGCTTGGCGAGCGTTAGATGCGGGATGAGCGGCGGTGATCGCGTGGACCCGAGTCCACGCGATCATCAGATCCACCACGTGCGCAAAAGAGAGCTTAAGTGACGAGGATCGGACGACTTACCTCGCGCCACGTGGCAACCCGAGGACCTCCCAATCGGCATCAAATCAAAGGCTTTAATATGATCATGATCAGACGATCGTGATCCTCTGCGATCTCGGAGCATCACACGGACGCATCTGGACGGTCCACTCAACATCTGAAGATCGGACGGTGGATCGCGCCTCACGAAGAACCACGATCGACGCGCGATCGTGGCCCGATCGTCGCACGATCGTGGCCCGATTCGTGCGCGATCGTGGCGCATTCAGAGCCAAAATGGAGCGGAAGCATCGCGGAATCAAAGGGGCGTCTATCTTTAGCCTAATCGACGTACGATCAGGCCACGATCGAGGTTTATCACGGGCGATCGCGGCGGAAATCGTGGCAAGGAAGAAGCGGAAATCATGACAAAAATTAAGGCCAATTCATGGCCAATACGGACGCTGCGATGTCACCCCAAGGAATCGCTCCCACGAAGACATCAAACCGCCTCCATGATCGCCTCTACCACCCACGAATTCGGACCAATTTCCCTCTTTAAAAAGCCATGTATTCCTTCTTTGTTCTTCAACTTTTGATCGATTCGTGAAGGAATTAAGAAAATTTCGAGGAAGATCTTTAGTTCATCGTGATCCCCCCGCGTTTAGACTCGATTCCGAAGGGATTGGAGTTGAATTGATCGCGAATTCCTCCTTGATTTCATCGAATTTTCCCCTTGAATTCCGAAAGTCTGTGAGAAAGGATCCGAGCAAATTCACTTCAATTCGCGCAAATTGGAGCTTAATTCTCGTGACAATCGGGTTAGTAGTGAGATTTGATCGATTATCAAGAGGTAATTTGAGTTTTTATTAGATTTAGAAGCTTAATTTTGCAAATTAGTTCATAGTGTTCTTCATTTTCCCCAAATTTCGGTCTGAAATTTCGCTGATTTTGAAAATAGGATATCTCTCTGATTATAATTCCAAATCACTTGATATTGGATTCCTATTTTCATCAGCTTTCCGTGGATAGCAAATTCATCAAATTCCGAGTTCATTTGACCCTTCAATTTAACGTTTGACCATGGACTATTCATCTTTCAGCAGAAGTCAAATGTTGACTTTCGGGGTCAATTACTTTTTATTTACAAATCAGAATTTAATAATTTTGGTTTTGTTGGATTCCTCTAGTTCTTAGCTTTCTATTGACATATAAATTGCAAGATTTGGATTTCATTTTGTCATGCAATTTGAAGATTTCCTCTGAGGTGTTAATTTCGGGGATTTTCTGATAGTTGATTTTCAATAATTCATAATAAATCTATTTCTTATCCAAAAATTATGAATTATATATCAATAAATTTCATTTTCTCTCTAGTTTTCAAATATCTAATTTTCGTAATCTTCTGACTCTGTTTGATTATCTGATTTTGCAGAACACCTACTATTGGTCAAAGTCAACGCTTTGACTTTGACTTTTGACTTTTCTCTGTCAAATCCGAGATTTCAACTCTTAAAACTTCTTATTTACCTTATTTATATCATTTCCATATCTTACATATTATTTTCTCTTATTTAAAACTCCTTTTAAACCTAAGTTTGACCAAGTCAACTCTACGATTAAAGTCAACCCTGCTCTCTGTGGATTGACCCAATACTTACCCAATACTTGATTATTATATCTTGTCTTTGTGAGTTCGGTTTTATAAATTTTGTTTGACCATCGTATTTGTGTTTTAACGACGCACAAAAACGACACGTCACTTGTTCCACGCTGCCCGAGTTTGACCGCCTCGCCTTCTTCCTCTCCGCACTTACCTAGTCCGCTCGAGCCTGTCTCTCTCGCCACGATCCCATCGGGCCCTGCCATTCCCCCGCTTCCTCATGCTCAAGTCCGTCATCTCCCCTTCCCCGGTCGACACTGCCAAGTTGACTCTTCACTACCCCCTGACCCACCGGGCACCCCGCCCCGCAGATTAGCTTCAAGCGCTCATTTTAAAGTTTAATTATTTTTTGAAGCGTCTCCTTTACTTGTCTCCACTGCCACCGGATGATGTAGGTAGGGTAGAGCAGATATAGGTTCAAGAACTCACACGTACGTTAGGTCCAACATTGAGCGTGAGCGGCAGCTTCGGCTACTCCACGACTAGCCACTCCACGCCTCCGGACATGGCTCGACAAGATCTCACCCAGCCATCATCGTGAGTTTTCCCGGGTTACCCGGAGTCAACTTCGCTCACCGGCACGCTTGCCTGCACTTAGGTTTAGCCTAGATATCATACTTAGGGTCTAGGACTCATCTACCCGTAGGCTAGGTTTGACCGCCCTATCTTAAGTCAGGCTCATTTCCATTGATCAAGCACGAGGGTTTTCACACCCCATCTTGCATCAATGTCATTTATGTGTTTCTATATTTTTTATTTTCAAAAATTGACCCTTATAGAAAGTTCTTTGTCATTTTTATGACAATGGTAGATCAAAATGAGGCTCAAACTATTAGGAGGATCTATTGAAAAAACTTAGTATTATTTATTCTACAAATATATGATTTACTGAGCCATCTTATCATCTAACAAATGAGGAATTTATTGTCCTAGGGCCACATACTGATTAGGACTTGCCTAGAACATCTTACTAATAATATCCTCCCTTGGTCAATAACATCCTTGAAAAATAATATTGGCAATAAACTACTCTAAAGGTTTCAAATCTCTGCTAGTCAACAACATAACCATGCTTTATCATGACTCGTTATAGGATTTTTATGACCCACAAAACTTCTTAAAGAACTCCCAAAATCATTGATTAGTATGCCTAAAAAATGTGTCTTGTAATTGTTCATGGATCTGCAGAAAAAAAATTACAACTACAGATTTTTGACTTCAAACTATAGCTTAAGGCCCATGGCTTGGAAATCAATGACATTGGAAAGAAATACACAAGTAGAGGGAGTTGATGTAGATCCTAGACTAGATTACCACAAAATTTGGTTACAATAACTGCACTCCGAATGACAGGGGAAAAATTATGAGGCAAATTAAAGTTGATTCTTAAAAGGGCATTTCACCACACTTCTAGATGTGAAATCATCATATAGCATTTCAAATATTATTGGGTTAAGAGTTGTAAGTATGACCCAAAGAAATTATTTTACCTCCTTTTAGTGTGAATTGAATTTCCATCAATGATTTTAATCTTTTATATCTAGATAGAGAAAACTAATTATTTCATGGTTACTAGTAGAGTGATCTTCGAAAATAAAAAATAAAAATTCAAAGATATATAATATCAGAACAAATTCTTATTGTTCTTATTTAATTTTCCTTTAATGGAAATGGTTCCTAGTAATAGCTAATATGAAGTAAAGACACTGAACTATCTATAAACATCGAGTTTTGTTTTCTCTACTTCCTCCCTCTCTTTTTCTCCTCTGCATATGCTTATCTAATTTATCCCCTTTATTCTTAACACTTCTAAATTTTCTACGTAAAACTCAAGACCTTCTATTCTAGCATTATTCTTTTTGGTGTGGGCCATCCTCATATCAGTTCAAGATATACTTCCTCTCTCTCCTTATCTTATTATTCTTCATATTCATAGCTTCCTCTGTCGGTATCCATTCTAAAACACAGTCTACTAATTTTTCTTTCTATCAAATATTATACATTCATTTGCCCCTTTTCAAACGTGAACTTGTGTGTCAAGTTGTAAGCATTTATTGAAAACTACGCATCTGTAAGAAGAACGAAGGTCTTCAGGATTTAAATAACTTTTAAAACAAACAATGAAAGACCTCTCATATTTAAATATCCAATATTTAATTTACGAATGATTATCCGAATTCTTGTTCCGATGGATTTGACGTCAAACAAAGCTTATCCAAATACTTGTCCCGATGGATTTGACATGAAACTCTAAATAAATAGATTAAATTTATCTTTTTCTCTTATCTGTTTCTTCTCTCTCTCTTTTTATATTTTTTAGACCGGTAAAACTCTAAAATTCTACTGTAAAACACTATGGCCATATTTTTTCCGAAATTGGTACTATTGTTTTTTTCATTTCATTCTCCATTATTCTCCTCTACAGATGCGGTGACGCCCGGGTAGGCTAGAAGGATGAAAGATAATTCCTTAATTCTCATAAATTATCTCTATTTAATTTTCCCTTAACAGTGCAAGTATAATTTATAGACCAAGATCATTAATCACTAGCCGTCAATGTTTTTTTCTTTATCGTTCGAATAATTCACACCCCTACATCTGGCATCTGCTCTTCTCTGGACTTAAAGCGACAACTCAGAGAGTGAGGAACATAATTATGCCACATCTTTTTTGATAACTACTCTATTCGGGGGTTGTTGACTGGATATTGTGTTTGAGGATGGGTATTCAATAAACTCTGCCCTCTCCTTCACTTATTTTAACTATCTGTTATGTTTCATAATGGACTCTTTTGAAGGAAAATATATACTCTATTCAGACATAGGTTCTTGAGCTCTCCTTGACCAAAAACCAAAAACCAAAAACCAATCTTTTCTAAATCAAGGTTCAAAATCTACCTAGAATTTTTGACTGGTCAGCGAGCTAATTGAATAGCACCAAGTTAACTCGATGGAATAAGTCATTCACCTAAAAGTCGTGCATGAAGCTATGGAACAAGTCTTTTAAGGCACAATTCCACAAACTATGCCATAGTCAACAATCACAATTCCACAAACACTGAGAACTTACAGACTGCGCTATAGTCAACGCTTATTCACACGCCAGCTGAACGAGCGAATCCCACAGAACGCAGGGTGAAAAAGTGCTCTACACAACCGACGCAAGAAACATACATGCTAACAACTTTTTTATTAGGCTAGTATGCAAGCCAAGCGCTTCCAGCGTGCTGCCTAGAAGCACTTTATGCAGTACGCGTTGACATAGCTTGCACATTTAAGATAGCATCGGGGAAAAACAGTAGGAAATAGAGGTAGTGGAAAAGTAAGAGGGCAGCAGCTGAAGCACTTTCCCGCTACGCGAGCACAACATCGACGGCAGCAACTGAAAGTTGGTACAGGGGGAAACGGCCCTTGAGGATCAAACCATTTCCTCAACGTAAAAGCAATAACTGAACCGAGCCAACAACTAATGTAAGCATCAAGATCCTCAACCCTTTTACAACAGTTCAGCAACGTCATATCCTTTTATCCTCCATTAAGAAGTTCCCGAGTTCTCAGAGGAAAAAATTTAATGGCGTCCGGAGAACAATAGTTAGAGTAACCCCCCTGCAGCTGATTTACGGACCAGACTACGGAGATCTTAATCAGGCGCTTTCAGATAGTAGAGTATCTATTATAAAATTGACCTGTTGTCCACCATATATAGACGCATGGTGATGTGGGAATAATCTGAGCCGTCAGATCTTAATCCGACGCAAACTCATTATATATCGCGAAGATAAAATCATGATTGTCCATTCTCTCAGGTTATAACGGTGAGGATCAAAGTAGAAGATGCTCGTGGGTCCCAGATGCGGTTATCTTAGTTACGGTTTTCTGTGTTCTTTGTTTTTCTTTAAAAAGACCAAGTGTATGTACAGAAAGAGTGGTGAAGTGAATGAATCTTTTCGTTTCCATTTTCTTGTATTTGATCTTTGTCAAGACTGCTTGATTGTGAGAGAATAGAAGAGAGTTCCATTCGCGCTGATTAGGGTGTTCTAACAAGTGGTATCAGAGCTGCTGATCGTCGTGAGACCTGCGGAAAATGCTGAGAAGAGGTGAGACATCGAATCAAGGTGAGAAGTCAACGACTGATGAAACAGCCAAGAAGTTTGAGGTAGTCGCCCCAATGCCTCTAACTCAACTTTCTGAGATGAATTATCGTCATTGGGCAATGAGAATGGAAGTGCATCTTGATGCTCAAGGTCTGTGGGAAGCTGTTCTTGGTACTGACGCAAACAGACAGATGGATAGGATTGCTCTATCAGCAATGCTAGCGGCTATACCGGAATCTTCTGGCGTTCAGTTAGACATCAAGAAAACAGCTAAGGTGAATTGGGAGATAATACGATCATTCCATGTGGGAATAGATCATCTCGCCCAATCGAGAGCTCAAGGACTCAGAAGAGAGTTCAAAAATCTCTCGATGAAGAAGACTGATAAGGTGACTGAATTCACAGACAAATTCTCTCAAATTGTATTTGAATTACGTCAACTTGGAGAAAGAGTGGATGATAAAGAAGCGGTTAAGAAGCTTCTCTGATCGATGCCATCGAGGTATGACTCTTTGACTCTTTCCCTAAAACAATTTGGTGATCTTGATATGATGTCATTGGTGGAAGCCATCAGATCATTAAAAGTTCATGAGATGCGTCTCTCTGAAAGAGACGCAAGAAAGGAAGAACAGACTCTACTATCCCGTGCGATGAGTAAGTTCAAGAAAACAAGACAGGAAGAAGGACATACGTCGCACGGAAGAGGAAGAGGTAGAGAAAGAGGACGAGGAAGGGGAAGAGATCAAGGAAGAGGCAAATCTCAGCCAAATGAAGAGCAAAAACAAGAAGGAACGAGAAAGCCATTTGATAAATCAAAGGTGAGGTGTTATAATTGCCAAGAATTTGGACATTTTGTAGATGAATGCAAAAACGAAAAAAAACCGAGAGTGCGTGAAGAGATAGTGAACTTGGCAACTGAGGAATCAACATTATTCATGGCATACACAGAAGATATACTTCTACAAGGTGTTCAAGAAATGAGAATTCAAGATAATCAGTGGTATCTTGACACGGGATCAAGTTCACACATGACAGGTATGAGATCTTTTTTCAAATCTATTGATGAAAATTAGAGAGGAACAATAAAGTTTGGTGATGAATCATCAATAGCATTTGAAGGAAAAGGATCCATCATAGGGAATTATTCAAACGGAGAAGAATTAAAACTCAAAGGTGTACTGTTTGTTCCGACCCTGAAAGTAAACATTATAAGCATGGGAAAACTTGATGATGACGGGTTTGCATCAAATCTAGGAGGAGGAATTCTCTCTATCTTTGATAATAAAGGAAATGTATTTGCAAAAATTTGGAAGTCGAGGGGAAGTATGTACCTGATTAAACTAAACATTCCTGAATTTTGTCAAATCACACGGGAGGAGGAAGATGCAGTTTTGTTGTGGCATTATCGTCTATGTCATCAAAACTTCCGAGCAATTGATGACATGAGAAGGGCTGAGATGGTAAGTGGCTTACCAAAAATTCGATTCTCTGACCATTTATGCAGAAATTGTATGGTAGGGAAACAAAATAGAAAACCATTTCTAGATAAATTGGAATTTAGAGCATCAAAGAAACTCCAACTAATTCATGGAGATATCTGTGGACAGATCCAACCATCAACAATAGGAGGAAGAAGGTACTATTTTCTACTAATTGATGATTATTCTTGGTTAATGTGGGTGGCTTTTCTGAAAGATAAGTCAGATGCAATTCAGCATTTTAAAAGTTTTAAGAACTTAGCTGAATCTGAAAGTGAAGAGAAGGCTAAGTGCTTTAGGACTGATGACGGGACGAAACCGCGAGGTCGTCAATTTCAAGCGGTATCGCGTCAAAAATAATTCCAAACTTACCAATTTTGAGAATTAATCACGAATTCAAGGGTATAATGGTAAATATGGGTCGAATCCACAGGGAATTAAGCAATTTTTCGATGTAATCTTCAAATTTGATCAAATCGGACGAGAAATCGATGGAAGAAATTGGGGAAAATGGTATTTTATGAAAGTAGACTTCAAATCGATTCCACGGAATCAAAAATCGTCCAATTTGGACTTGATTTCGCGGAGAAATCAAGATTCGAAGTGGAGAGAAATTTTCGGATATTAAAATCGTGATTTTAGCTGAAATTCATCAAAATTAAACTCTAAATGTTAATCTAAATTGAAATCAAACCTTATTAAACTAATTCTTGATAAAAACCGCTTCCACTAACCGTGATTGGCGATCGGATTAGCTTGATTAATCCGATTAATCGACGAAAATACCGGAAAACGCCGCGACGAGTTCAAGCTGCGATTTCTACCAAATTACCTGATCAAGTCTTGATTTCAAGAGCTCCGGAGGTGCGGAATTGAAAGGAGAACACGAAGAGATCAAGAGATTCAAGTGGGGAGGTGTCTAAACAGATCAAAAGGCTTGATTTCCAACTCGAATGTCTAAGAACGTGAAGAACACTTAGTTTTATAGGGCGAAAAATCGTAACCGTCCGATCGTTTCGATCGACGGTTACGATGAAACGGTCCATCGTGGACCGTTTCGAAAATATCGTAGCCGTCCGATCGCGATGGACGGTCTAGATTTGATCGTCAGAGAAACGTTATAAAACGCCTTTGATTTCGCCCCTTCGATCGCGATCCAACGGCTGAGATTCGATCCGCGCCGATTGATCTCAGCCGTTATAACGCTTCAAATTGAAGCACGTGGCTTGATCGTGATCCGGTGGTCCGCTGGTACACGCGATCGACGTCCGTCGTTCAATCGCCCGCCAAATCCGACGCTCCTCCTCGCGCCACGTCACCTGCATCAAGAAAAACGCGTGGAACTTAGTCCCACACGGAAGAAAAAGATGGGACTTACCTCTATATAACGCGCGCTGAATCTATCGTTTCGAAATACCGTCCCCTTAGACACGGGGGACCCCCTAATCTATATTAATTATAACATATACAATAGTATATAAAATATTCGCGCCACGTAGGCGCTGCGCGGGTCTGCGTGGCGCTGCCACGTGGCCGTGCGTGCCACGTCGCATCCACGCGGGCCCCGCGCCCAATATTTTTTTAATTTTTTATTTACTAAAAACCGTTTAAAAATAGAAAATAAAATAAGAAAAAAACAGCTTAAAAAAAATCCGAAAAAATCCTTAAAAAAATAGAAAATTCATAACTTTTTAATATATAATTCCAAATTAATCCAAATTTCTTTCATTTGATCCAAAAATTTAATTATCTATTATTCTAAAAAGTTCAAATTAATTAAATAATAAGAGTTAAAATTATTATTTTCAAAAAAATACATTCATTTATTAAGATTTTAATCTTTAGAAAATAAAATGAATGTTTATAAAAGTTATTTCTCTTATTATTTAATCTTTAAAAACAGTTATAATCTCAAGAAAAATATGGGTATCAAATTATGAAACTCTAATTTATAAAAATTAACCCTAATTTAAAGTATTTTGAGATTATAATGACTTTTTAAGAGAATAATAGAAAATTACATATAAATATGATAACATGCATGTAAATGAGATCATCTATGCTTTAATATGCATGAAAAATCATGTTTTATGATGTAAATATAGCATGTTATCAACTGACAGAGGAGGTGAGTTTAATTAAGAAGAATTCAAAGTCTACTGTGAAGAAAACAGAATTAAACTTCACCTTACTGCTCCTTACTCACCACAACAGAATGGTGTGGTCGAAAGAAAGAATAGGACAATCATGTCCTGTGTGAGAAGCATGCTAAAAGAGAAGAAATTGCCTCTAGAACTTTGGGCAGAGGCTATAAGTACATGTGTGTATGTTCTAAATCGTTCCTATACCAAGAGCTCGGAGAATATAACTCCATATGAAAAGTGAAGTGGAAGGAAGCCAAATATTGATCATCTACGTGTTTTTGGCTCTGTGGTTCATGTAAAAACCACAAAAAGAGTGAGTAAACTCAAGAGTAGAAGCAGTGTGATGGTATTTACTAGATATGAACTTGGTACTAAAGCCTATAGATGCCTTGATCCATTGAGTTTCAAAGTAATTATAAGTAGAGATGTTGTTTTTGAGGAATGTCAAAGTTGGGATTTCAATCAACAAGGTGGTCAACGCATTGATTTCACCTTTACTTCAGCCATTGAATTGGATAATTCATCAGAAAACTCAACAAATTATCAAGACACAAATTCAATTTCAGACTTACCCTCATATGACCAAGGTAATCAAGATCAACATTGTGGAGAAGAGGAAAATGAAAAAGGATCCGAGAGATACAGATCGATTCAATCGATCTATCAGGATACCCAAGAGATAGATGAGGAAAATGCATTTTTTTATATCAGCGAAGAACCATCCTCATACGGAGTAGCAGTCAAGGAGGAAATATGGAGAATGGCAATGAATGAAGAAATGGAAGCAATAGAGAGAAATTTGACATGGGATCTTCTCAAACCACCTGAGAATTGTAGGCCAATTGGTGTTAAATGGATCTACAAAGTAAAGAGGAATTCAACTGGTGATATTACAAGACATAAGGCCTGGTTGGTGGCTAAAGGCTACAGTCAAAAAAAGGGTAAAGATTTTGATGAAGTGTTCTCTCAAGTTGCAAGAGCAGAATCTATTCGTATTTTGATAGCTATTGTAGCACAATTGAAATGGGATTTGCATCACCTTGATGTAAAATCCGCATTTCTTAATGGTGAGATTAAAGAGGAGGTGTATGTGCATCAACCAGATGGTTTTATAAAAAAAGGAAAAGAAGATTATGTCCTGAGATTGAGAAAAGCTCTCTACGGGCTTAAACAAGCCCCAAGAGCATGGAATTTTAAGTTGGATGATACACTGAGATCAATTGGATTTATTAAGAGTGTTAATGATCAAGCAGTTTATACATCTAACATCAAAGGAGATAGAATTTTGGTGGGAGTGTATGTGGACAATTTGATCATCACTGGATGAAATACTCAGAGAATTGAGGAATTTAAATTCTCAATGAAAATTTAAATTCGGTTTATTAAACTCATACTTGGGTGTTGAGGTGATACAGAGAAAATCCGAAATCAGATTAGGTCAAACAAACTATGCATTGAAAGTGTTTAATGAATTCAATATGGAAGAGTGCAATTCGGCCAAAACTCCAATGGAATGTCGTTTGAGACTAAGCAGAGAAGGTGAAGGTGAGGAAGTGGAATCTACTTACTTCAAAAATTGATCGGTTGTTTGAGATATTTGACACTGACTCGACCAAATTTGTTTTACTCAGTGAGTTATCTGAGTCGATTTATGAGTAAACCATACTCAGATCACACGGTAGCAGCTAAGAGAGTGCTGAGATATATTAAAGGGACCACGGATTACAGTCTAGTGTATAAAAGTGATAAGGAATCAAGATTAATTGGATTTTGTGATAGTGATTATACAGGAGATCAGGATGACCGGAAGAGCACGTCAGGGTACATTTTTTTCCTCGGATCGAATCCAATTGAGTGGAATTGCAGTAAACAAAAGGTCGTTGCTCTGTCATCTTGCGAAGCAGAATACATATCATCTACATCAGCAGTGTGTCAAGGTGTTTGGATGAGTAGATTTATGCACGAATTGATTGAAGAGTTTATCGAGAACTTTGATCTCTGCATCGATAACAAATCGGCTATTGAAATTAGCCAAAATCCGGTATATCACAGACAAACGAAACATATTGAGGTTTGCTACCATTTTATTCAAAATTGCGTAGAGGAGGACAAAGTGAAGGTGAAGTACATTCGGACTGTGGATCAACTCGCCGATCTGTTCACAAAGCCACTCGGATTTACAAAATTTCATGAGTTTCGGGAGAAAATCGGCATCGTCAAAGTGAAGTGAAGCTTAGATTACAGAGGAGTATGTGGGAATAATCTGAGCCGTCAGATCTTAATCTAACGGAAACTCATCCTATATCATGAAGATAAGATCATGAGCATCCGTTCTCTCGGGTTATTATGGCGAGGATCGAAGTAGAAGATGCTGGTGGGTCCCACATGCAGTTATGTTAGTTACGGTTTTCTGTGTTCTTTGTTTTTCTTTAAAAAGACCAAGTGTATGTACAGAAAGAGTGTGAAGTGAATTAATCTTTTCGTTTCCATTTTATTGTTCTTGATCTTCGTCAAGAGTGCTTGATTGTGAGAGAATAGAAGAGACTTCTATTCGCGCTGATTAGGGTGTTCTAACAGGTGTGAGTTGTTTAAGTTCTAGTGGCCTAAAGTCAAATGAATGAAGAGAAAATGGGGACTCAATTTCCATTATGGTGATCGAAGATCGACTTTGTCATCCCTTTGAGATCTGTTGACATATAATACCGTTTCATCTTCCAATCTGAATTCCACAAGCTTTGGTGAAAAGGTAATATTATATGAATTCATGGTATTCCACAATATAATATTAGATGGTAATATTAGATAAGTCATGGCAATATTAGATGAATTCCACAAGATATTGAACAATACCTGATCCAAAACATCTTCCCAGCTAAACAAAGCGGCTCCAAGATATGAGAGAAAATCATCAGAATTGATGTGACTAACCTTCAGGAGAATTATCTTCAGTCCATTTGACATGAAGGGATAAGAGGATTACAAGAGAGGAGAGGAATCAATCAGAATGCGAGAGTAGTTGATAACATGCATTTATAACTTGAATTCTTATCCTAATTAACTCACATTCATGCTTATTTTATGTGAATATGATGCATGTTATCATACTTTTACCGAATTTTCTCCATTGGTATATCATTTCACTAAATTTGATATTTATGCATAAATTAGGATAATTTCATGCTTGATGGATGATTAGTCTTTTGCAAAATTAAAATTGATAGGAATTAATCTCTTTTTGCATTGCTTTTGACTTTAGAGCATGATAATTTCAAGATGAAATTATAAGTAAGGAGAATTCTTAAGAAAGGAGTAAGTGATTTTTAATTCATTTTAAACTCTTCTTTGAAAGTATATTTTCAATGGCATAATATTAAAAAAGAAGAAATTTGTGATCCAATGGAGAAAATTTGAGATTAAAAGGAGTTGTATTTTGAGAAATATGAATTTCTGAACATTTTAGGAATGTTTGGATTTTTATTTGATTTTTATTAAGTATTTTTATTAAAAAATCGCAAAAAGAGGGGTTTTTACCTACAGGCGCTGACGCAGCGAGCGGGAGCTGAGGCCTGCCACATGGCGCGCGCGGGACCACCGCGAGGTGCGACGCGGCACTGAGGCCACGTGGCAAAGCTCGGGTGGCCCGCGCGAGGCGCAGGTGGCGCTGACGCGTGGCAGGAGGCCATGCGGACGGGCCCACACGGATGCCCGTGAGGGGCGTCACGTGGCTGACAGGGGCTCGCAGTTGGAGGGCCCACGGGCATAGTGGGACCTTGGTAAGAGAGGGGGGGGTAACGCAATTAATGGGTAATTGCGCTCCCCTATTTAAGCTCGTCTTGTCCCACTATTTTCTCTGTGTGGGACTATGTCCCACATGATTTACCTTTTTCAGGCGACGTGGACTGAAGACTGGCGTCGGATTCCATCAAGATGGCCGAGATCGCGTGGACCCGAGACCGCGCGATTGTAGATCAAGCACGTGCGTAATTTAGGGGATAAGTGGTGACGATCAAAGGGCTTAACTAATGCCACGTGGCGACCCGGGGATCGCCTATCTTCATATGCGTGAAAGCCGCCTGATCTCCATCGGACGAACACAATATGCGGCGATTTTCTTCTCACCGTGGACGGCACGGGATCACACGATCTTCATCACATGGCCACAATGATCCACCATCGTCTTCTCATCTCGGTGATACGTGGAAACACACGGGATGGTCAGATTTTCATCGAACGGACAGCGGAAGAGCGTCGAGGTGATCGCGGGGTGATCGCGATCAGAAGGCAAGGATGCGCCCGATCTTTCTCTCACTTTATTGACGCATCTGGACGGTTGGATCTGCATCGCACAGACGGTGATCATGCATCAGCAGGCTTGATCGGCGATGATCGGGACCACCAGTTACCTGATCACGATCGGACGGCGGAAAGGCTTCGTGGAAGAATTCCATGATCGCGGTGCGATTGCACCGCGATCGCAGTTCCATCTCGACGCAATCGTGGCGAAAATCAACCACGATCACGGCTCTTTCATCATGGAATCATCTCCACGGAATCACCTCCACGATCATCAAACGGCGTCTAGTGGAGAATCAAGATAAGGATCGTGGCCCGATCGAGGCGCGATCGTGGCCCGATCGTGGGTCTTCTTGAAGCAAAATTTGAGCCAATTTACCGGGGATTTGAAGCCACAATGCCGGTCAATAGAAACCGCCTCCACGACGCATCAATTCGACCCTCACGACTGCATCAATCGGCCACGATCTTCGGGCCAAATTTCCTCTTTAAAAGCATGTATTTCCCTTCTTTGTTCTTCAACTTTTGATCGATTCGTGAAGGAATTAAGCAAATTTCGAGGAAGATCTCTAGTTCATCGTGATCCTCCCGCGTTTAGACTCGATTGCGAAGCAATTGGAGCGGGATTCATCGTGAATTTCTCCTTGATTTCATCGAATTTTCCCTTGGAATTCCGAACGTCCGCGAGGAAGAATCTGAGCATATTAGCTTCAATCCACGAGAATTGAAGTCCCATTCTTGCGGCAATCGGGTTAGTAGTGAGATTCGATCGATTATCAGAAGGCAATTTGAGTTTTTATTAGATTTTGAAGTTTAATTTTGCAAATTAGTTCATAGTGTTCTTTATTTTCCCCAAATTTCCGTCTAAAAAGTCACTAATTTTGAAAATAGGATATCTCTTTGATTATAATTCCAAATCACTTGATTTTGATTTCATTGGATTTCTATTTTCATCAGCTTTCCGTGGATAGAAAATTCATCAAATTCCCAGTTCATTTGACCCTCCAATTTGACGTTTGACTATGGACTATTCATCTTTCATCAGAAGTCAAACGTTGACTTTTGGGGTCAATTACTTTTGATTTACGAATCAGAATTTGATAATTTCAGTCTTGTTAGGTTTCCATTGACATAGAAATTGAAAGATTTGGATTTCATTTTGCCATTCAATTTGAAGATTTTCTCCGAGGTGTTAATTTCGGGGATTTTCTCATATTTGATTTTCAATAATTCATAGTAAATACATTTCTTATCCAAAAATCACGAAATTTAAATCAATAGATTCCATTTTCTCTCTAGTTTCCAAATATCTAATTTTCGTAATCTTCTGACTGTGTTTGATTCTGTGATTTTGCAAACCGTCCACTATTAGTTAAAGTCAATGCTTTGACTTTGACTTTTGACTTTCTCTGTCAAATCCGAAATTTGAATTCTGAAGACTTCTTATTTAGCTTATTCATATCCTTTCCATTCCTTTCATCTTATTTTCTCTTATTTAAAACTCTTTGTAAACCTAAGTTTGACCAAGTCAACTCTGCGATTATAGTCAACCCTGCTCTCTGTGGATCGACTCGATACTTACACAATACTTGATTATTATATTGTATCTTTGTGTGTTCGGTTTAATAAATTTTGCTTGACCATCGTCTTTGTGTTTTAACGAGGAACGAAAACGACACGTCAAAATGGCGCCGTGTCTGGGAGCATGCGTTTTGATTTGATTGCTTTGATTTCTTGGTTATATTTTGGGTTTCTGTCTCTCGTTGTTTACTCGACATGCAAAGAATTTATCAGACCTTATCAGTGGTGGAAAAGGTATAGCGAGGTAAGATTACCTACACTTTTGCCCGTTATTTGATAGTTTTTGGTGCAATTTTGGTAGTCTAATTTTGTGTTTTTCACCTAATCGAGACGTCGATTTTTGATATATCTCGAGATTCATTCTTCGTTATCGGTGAGCTATTAGTATTATTATCTTTTATTGGTGTGCTTTTTGATAGTGTGTAGCTTGATCTATCTTTTTGGTGGATTAAGTGAAGCATTTCTCATTTGAACATCATCCTTTTCGTCTCACTCTTTTCGACTTTCTTATATATACTTGCTGCTTTCGGATCTTTTGGCTTTAGATATGAATAGGCATCCAGGAACAGAGGAGGACGACTAAGGACACCATAATCTGCGATCCACGAGGCATACAAGGAACAACTCCTTGCATGTGAGACCTCTTCGACACATCCGACATTCCATCAGCTCCATAGGAGGCTTCTATCGATTCTATGCCAGCCCCCACCACACCCGAGCGAGGAGAACCCATGGACACCCCTCTTCCCTACCGAGGAGTGAGACGATGCCTCAGCGATTACGCTAGACCGGTCGTCCAGAGGCAGACTACGCGAGTCAATGCCCCTCTTCAACGAGGTGCCAATTTTAAAAATGACTCACATATTCTTGGCCTTTTACCCATCTTTCATGGACAACCATCGGAGGATCCATATAGACATGTGGACGAATTCAGCCAGGTATGCGACTCAATCAATTCCACAATGTCCCTCCGAGACGGCTAAGATGCGCTTCTTCCCCTTCACGCTTAAGGAAAGGGCAAAGGAGTGGTTTTTCACCTTGGGTCGTGAGTTTGGCTTCATGGAGAGATATGGAAGACGCATTTTTGCGTAAGTACTACTCGGTAGGTAAGACTAGTGCCGTGAGACACGCCATACGCGAATTCTCACAAGGGCCGGGTGAGGTTTTTATGAGGCATGGAGAGACTTTAGAGATCTCTTGAGACACTGCCCACATCATGGTATACCTAAGCATGAAATTACTCAGATTTTATGATGGTTTAGGTGCATCGTGATGGATATTTGCTTGATGCCGCTAGTGGAGGCACATTCATGAGCAAATATGAGGATGAAGCCTCTCGAATTGATCGAGTTGGTGGCAGAGAATAGCCATCATCATGCGGCTAAATCTTCGGTAGGGCAGAGCACCCCGCAAAGGAGGTATGTTGGATGAGAAGGCGGTGAGACAGGTATGCTTTTTAGATAAAATTGAAAAACCGATCCGTGGCACTGTAATTTGATCATGGATTCGCCAAGATCTGACCGGGTTCTGATGGCCTCGCTCCCAGGATCACATAGCGATGTCTCTCCGCATTCACATTGCTCTAATGTTGAGCACGCTCGAGTTAGATTGTCCCCGTGATATCAATTCATGGTCCAGCTCCATTTCGCCAAACCCTATGCCATATGCAGAGTTTGAGCCAAGCGGTAGGTATCACCACCCGAATGAGGGTTATTCTAATTATAATAACTCATCTTATGCGCAGCAGCGGAGCGGGCAGCACACTTCATTTCATCAGCCCTTTGGATCCGCGCCGCAAACTTGTAGGGAACCCGAGGCCGACACAGCTCGCCTCTCGTTTTCCCCCAAGAGAGTTTACCGTCACACGCAGTGCCACCTACCGCAACCTCAGCTGATCCTATCATGAGTGCATTAGCACAAATGATGAGTAAGTTGACTGAGGTTAGCGGCCGACTTGATAGAGTCGAAGGGGCTAAGGCCCAATTCTCCGATGCTTCTACCGAGCAGAGGGATGGGAGGCGAATAGAGTTACCTTTCTAACCTCTAGCAAACCCTAGGAACCTAGGGCAAGCATCGTCGAGCCGTGCCCTCAATGTGAAACAAGATCACATTGATAACGCACAAGAGGAGGCACATGCTGAAAACGGAAAACTTAGTCCTTGATGGGAGGCAACCCATCCTTATCTCTATCTTCCCATTTCTTTTCTACTTTTGTTCTTGTTTTAGTATCTATTTTTAATTTTTTATTTTCTGTTTGCCTTGATGTTTGCTGTTATTTTTCTATTAGCTTTTTAGGTACAAAGGAGAAAGGCACATAAAATGAAGAAATTTAGCTTCAAAGCAACTCCAAAAATGAAGAAAAGAATGCAACCGATGCAAATTCCCGCTAAGTTTTTCTTTTCCCTCTTATGATTGTATTTCTTTTACTGATGTGCATGCCATGTATACTGATTGTCATCACTTTTTCCATGAGCATGTTGAGTTTTATTGAGGACAATAAAAGGAATGAGCATGGGGGGGAGTTTTCTAGAAAACTTAGAATTTTTTAAAAAAAATTTTTGCATTTCTTCATTTAGTATTCTATGCATGATCTGATTTTTAAACATGTGAACAGCAGCATGACCTTTTCAAAAACACATGAAAAAGAAAAGCATAGAGTCCATTAATACCTCCATTTGTTTAGAAAGTTGTGGGAAGAGCAACCTTAAGTGCATGTTGAGGAGATGGTAGAGTCAATGGAATTAAGGATTTAGGTATTCCTTTGGGGAGCCATAAAATCCAAACTAAGGGTGTACTCAAGCTCATTGTATGATTTTTCAAAACTTTCTATACTTCTCATCCACTCATTCTTCTTTCTAAACTTTGAGTTGATGACTCCTTGCACGCACATCCTTCCGCTTTCCATAGCAAGTCGTAGCTTGTATCATCCTTTGTTGGCATTAATATTATTGACATAGTGAAGCTCCCTGATCCATAGAGATACCAAAACCTCTTCGGGGGAATAAGCTGCATGTCCACTAAGGACGGCACATGGGTAGGATGAGCACCATGAAACAAAGTACGTTGTTTTTCAATAGAGTTGCATAAAAAGCCTTGAAAATTTCAAATTCTGAATTCTCTAATCTCCTTCTTGAAAAAGGCTTGCAGCAAGTAGAATTAGGATGAATAAAGTAGAATTAGAAAGAAAGAAAAAATACAAAAAAAAAGAAAAAAAAAAGAGTAGAATTAGAATGGTAAGCTACCTCCCATGTGTTTTAGCCGATTCTATTTATAGCCACTATGTATATAAGGATGATGCTTGTTTCTACTTCTTGTGCCCTTATCATTCATGCCCATAGTGCAAGGATGAAGCGACGATTGGTTTGGTATGATGAATTTCTTTTAATTATATATATTCTATTAGTATGTAGAGCAAGAGCATTCTTGGTTTATTTGGTGGATTAAAGTGCTTGCTGGAGGAATGCCTTGATCTTGAATTTCTAGGACATTACTTTCTTCTTGGCATCATTTAAGGTAGAACATTCATTTCAGATTCTATCAATGCTCAACCCATGGCTTTCTAAACTTGTTAGTCCTATTTCATATTTTTTCTCTTGCCATTGCTAAGGGACTAGCAATGATTTAAGTTGGGGGGTGTGATAACATGCATTTATACCATGAATTCTTATCTTAATTAACTCATATTCATGCTTATTTTATGTGAATATGACGCATGTTATCATACTTTTTAGGAATTTTCTCCATTGGCATGTCATTTTACTAAAGTTGATATTTATGCATAAATTAGGGATAATTTCATGCTTAATAGATGATTAATCTTTTGTTTAAATGAATAGAAGTCAATCTCTGTTATGGAATGATTTTTGACATTAGTAAACATTTGGAAAGATAATTTCAAAATGAATTTATGATTTAAAGTGTTTAATGAAAAATGATTTAAGTAAATTATAAATCATCTTGATTTCTTCTTTCTAAATATATTTTAAATGACATAATATTAAAAAGGAAAGAATTTATGATCCAATGGAGAAAATTTCAATTAAAAAGGAGTTGTATATTTTAAATTATGAATTTCTAAAGTTTTAGGCCTCTTTTCCGAATTTTATTTGATTTTTAAATCGAATTTTCTAGTTAAAATCGCGAAAAAGGGGGGCATTTTTGTCCACAGGCCCCACCTGATGACGTGGCAGGCTTACCTGACATGGCGAGCGGGGCCCAGGCGACCGGCTGACCTGGCGCGCGGGACCACCGCGCCATTACGGCGCGCGACGCCGAGGCCACGTGGCGGGGACGCGTGGCCCACGCGGGGCGCTGACGTGTGGCCGGATGCCACGCGGACAGGCCACGCGGACGCCCGTGAGGGGCGCCACGTGGTGAGGGGGCTGGTAAGTGGAGGGCCCACGGGTTAGTGGGCCCTGGTTAGTATTTTGGGGCGGTAACGCATTAGGCGTTTACGGCCCCCTAATTTATAGGGGCGAAATTCTTTTTTTTCTTCCGTGTGGGACTATGTTCCCACACGGTTTTACTCTGCAGGTGACGTGGACGCGCGGCGAGCGTCCGATCTCCTCATGGACGGCTACGATCGCGTGGACCCGAGTCCACGCGATCATCAATCCAACACGTGCGCAAATTCTGGGTTAAGTGAAGCGGCGGATGGGTGACACGTGGCGTGGCGAGGAGGCACCACGCCTCAATCGGATGACTAAGATCTCATCACGCAAGTGCACCAGGATGGACGCCACGTGGACTCACCGTAGCCGTGATATTCATCTCACGGTTGTTATTCATCGCGGTCGCGGCTTGATCGGGAAATCGAGATCGTCCATTTACCTGAGATCCATCGGACGGTGCAGACGAAGCGTGGAAGAACTCCACGATTCCGATTCGATCTCACCGCGATCGCGGCGTGATCGAGTCGCGATCGTGGAGCGTTCGAGGCGGAATCAACTCCACGATCGCCGGAGATGTTGTCGTGAAGATCTGCAGCGAGATCGACGCCCCATCGATGCACGATCAGGCCACGATCGTGGTCGATCGTGGTCGATCCCCGGCGAGCGTGGGCCAAGAAATGCGGAAATCGTGGCAGAAATTGAGGCCCATTCATGGCCGATCCCGAAGCTGCGACGTCGCCCCACGGAAGCGCTCTCACGACCATGCAAAACCGCTCCCACGACCGCCTCTACAGCCCACGATTCCGGGCCAATTTCTCTCTTTAAAAGCATGTATCTTCCTTCTTTTGTTCTTAACTTTTGATCGACTCGTGAAGAAATTAAGCGAGTTTCGAGGAAGGTCTTAAGTTCTCGTGATCCTCTGCTTCCAAGAGTGTAGAGACGCAGCCATTGAAGCATGATAATCACGATTTCATCTCTTGATTTCATCGAATTTTCCCCTTGAATTCCGAACGTCCACGAGGAAGAATCCGAGCAAATTCGCTTCAATCCATGAGAATTGAGGCCCCATTCTTGCGGCAATCGGGTTAGTAGTGAGGTTCGATCGATTATCAAGAGGTAATTTGTATTTTTATTAGGTTTAGATCTTTAATTTTGCAAATTAGTTCATAGTATTCTTCATTTTCCCCAATTTTAGGTCCGAAAAGTCGCTGATCTTGAAAATAGGATATCTCTTTGATTATAATTTCAAATCACTTGATTTTGGTTTCATTGGATTCCTCTTTTCATCAGCTTTCCGTGGATAGCAACTTCATCAAATTCCGAGTTCATTTGACCCTTCAATTTAACGTTTGACCACGGACTGTTCATCTTTCATCAGAAGTCAAATGTTGACTTTCGGGGTCAATTACTTTTTATTGACAAATCAGAATTTGATAATTTCATTCTTGTTGGATTCCTCTGGTTCTTAGCTTTCCATTGACATATAAATTGCAAGATTTGGATTTCATTTGGGCATTCAATTTGATGATTTCCTCTAAGGTGTTAATTTCGGGGATTTTCTGCTCATTAATCTTCAATAATTGATAATAAATCCATTTCTTATCCAAAAATTACGAAATATATATCAATAAATTCCATTTTCTCTCTAGTTTCCAAATATATAATTTTCGTAATCTTCTGACTCTGTTTGTTTCTCTGATTTTGCAGAACACCTACTGCTGGTCAAAGTCAATGCTTTGACTTTGACTTTTGACTTGTCTCTGTCAAATCCGAGATTTCAATTCTTAAAACTTCTTATTTATATCATTTACATATCTTACATCTTATTTTCTCTTATTTAAAACTCCTTTTAAACCTAAGTTTGACCAAGTCAACTTTGCGATTAAAGTCAACCCTGCTCTCTGTGGATCGACCCGATACTTACCCAGTACTTGATTATTATATCTTGTCTTTGTGAGTTCGGTTTTATAAATTTTGTTTGACCATCGTCTTTGTGTTTAACGACGCACGAAAATGACACGTCAGCCGCCTCCGCCGCCGCCGCCTCCGGACCGCCGCACCGCCTTCCCCTCCATCTCCGGCAAGCCGTCGCCCACCTCTTCCTCTGCTGCTCCTCCACCTTTTCCATGATCATCCTCTCCGCTGCCTCCAGCACCACCACACTCCCGCTTCAAGCTCCGTCCACTGCAGACCCCTTCTGCCCCTCCTCACTCCGATCTCCTCCCCGAGCTTCCCCTCCCGTCCTGCCTCCACCGACTCCCCTCCTCCCCACGCCGTTGCCAGCTTCCCCGAATCCCGTTCACCCCACGAATCACCGTGCGCAGGCCACGCTCAACCTTCCCGTCACCCTCCCGTTTCCCCTTCAACCTCCCCGTTTCCTTCCTCCATCACCCCGCTCACGCAGCACAGCCATCCAGCGCCGACCTTCCCCTCCATTTCTCCTCTTCTCGGTGAATCTCAGCCTCCTCCCCTCCTCCCCGAGCTCTACTTCCTGCCCTATCCATGATTCTGCCCTCTTCAACTCCCCATCACCCCCCTCACTTCAACTGTCCCCTCAGGTTGACCACCAACCGGCTTCAACCCGCCAGTCAACTGGGTAGCCGCGGTCTGCCTGCGTGTTCACGGGTTACCCCGTGCCGACCCGGCCACCCTGCGCAGCCGGCTGACAAGGCTCATGTCCCGCCTATCCCGCGTCGCAACCGCTGGACTGTGCCCGATGCCGGTCCGAGCCGTGAACGCGCCCTGTCAGGATCACGCATCGCGCCTAGCCCAACCCGCGCCCCGCGATCTGCCTGATCCCGTTGGCCCGCCCTGAATCGGCTTGTTCCACACCCCCGGGTTCGACCACCACGCCTCGCTCGTCTCCGCGCTGATCCAGTCTGCTCGGGAGCCGTCGCTCTCGCCGCGATCCCATCGCGCCCTGCACCTCTCCGCTTCCTCTCGCTCGAGTCCATTCTCTCCACTTTTCCGGTCGACGCGGCCGAGCCGACCCTCCACTACGCCCCGACCCACCGGGCATCGCACCCCGCAGGTGAGCTTCAACCCCTCATTTTAAAGTCTAATTACCTTTCGAAGCATTTCCCTTTACTCATCTCCACCGCCGTCGGACGACGTAGATAGCGTAGTACGATTATAGGTTCGAGATTTCTATCGCGTACATCAGGTCTGGCACCGGGCGTGGGCTGCAGCCTACGAGCTGCTCCACGACGAGCGACTTCCACGCCTCCAGACTTGGACCGAGAGGATCTCACCCTATCCATCATCGCGAGTTTCCCCGGGTCACCCGGAGTCGACCCCGCTGATCGGCACGCCTGCCTGCACTTAAGTTTAGGCTAGGTATCGTAGTTAGGGTCTAGGACTCACCTACCCGTTGGTTAGGTTTGACCGGCTATCTGTAGTCAGCCTCAGTCCCATTGATCAGGCACGAGGGTTTTCACAACCGTGTCCTGCATCAGTAATGCCTGGTAGTTCTAGGAAAAATCAGTCAGATGGGATGATAACATGCAATTTATGCTTTAATATACTTGATAAAAAACTTATTTTGTTGCAAAATTGATATGTATATGATGTGTGTGTATTATGTTGTTGATGATGAGATGAAGAAACCCTAGAATTGTATATGGAAATGAGAGTACATAGGCCCTTATTGAAGAGGTGAAGATGAGAAGATAAATGGGCCGAGATCCCATTGCCACTATCGGACACTCCCTCTCAAGTTGGAGCATATAAATCAAACATGCCCAGCTTGGTACACGTGGCGTCATATGAGATCCCAGCTAGACTCTTTGTGAAGATGTCTGCAAGCTGATGAGATGATACCTCATGAGGAGTGGAGATAACTCCAGACATAACCTTGCCTCGTATGTAGTGACAGTCAATCTCAATGTGTTTTTTACGCTCATGAAAGGTGGAATTTTCGGCAATGAAAATAGCAGCTTGATTATCACAATGCATGGGCATTGGAAAAGGAGATAAAATATTGAGATCTTCGAGAAATGATCGAAGCCATACCATCTCTCGCGCGGTCTCAGCCATAGCTCAATACTCGAACTCTGCGCTGGAGCATGATACCACCTTTTTTTTCCAGGATCGCCATGTGGCGAGGTTACCTCCAATGTAAGTGCAATAGCTTGTAGTAGATTTACGATCTCCCGTGTCAAATGCATACACGGCGTCAGAGTAGGCTTTGATACGGATATGATCGTGTCGTCGATAGATGAGCCCTATCCTTAGGGCCCGCTTGATGTATGCTAGAACCCATAGAGCTCCCTCCCAGTGAACTTGTCGAGGTTCCTACATGAGATGACTCAAGACACTAACCACGTATACAATGTCAGGGTGAGTGATGGTGAGATATATCAACTTGCCTAACAATCTCTGATAGTGGTTAGCATCCTCAAAGAGTGGAGATGAAGTATCCCAAAACTGTGGGCGAGCTTCCATGGGTGAGGTCTCTAACTTGCACCCAAGAAGTCCCGTCTCCTTAAGCATGTCAAGGGGATACTTCCTCTTGGTCAAAGCAGCCTTCCCGTCCTGATGAGCAAACTCGATCCCCATAAAGTATCTAGGACTCCCCAAGTCACGAATGTTGAGGTGTTGTTGTAAATAAGTCTTCATAGCAAGAATACCAGTGTCATCACTCCTAGTCAAAATAATGTCATCAACATAAACTGCAAGAATGACAAGACTACCTTTAGTCTTCTTAGAGAGCACGATGGGATCGGCCGCACATGATGTAAAGCCAAAGGCGAAGAGAAGGCCACTAAACCAAGCATGTGGACTCTACTTGAGTCCATTAATAGTTCGTCGCAAAAAACATACCTTAGATGACTCCCCCTGAGCAACATACCCAGGAGGTTGCTCCATAAAGACCTGATCCTAAAGATCACCATAAAGAAAGGTATTAGAAACATCTAACTAGTAGAGAGACCAAATTGGTCATCAATCACTAGTGTGTTTCTAATTCACAAATCCACAATCATGGATGAGCCAGTAGTCCTTAATTAACAGCCAGAGAGAGGAGCACGCAAACAGAGTTGAGATGAAGGACTAGGGAGAATGTCTCGGTAAGTCAATGCCATACGCCTGAGTAAATCCACCAGCAACCAGACAAGTCTTGTTGATAACACGCAATCTTAACATGATAAAACATGATTATTAATGCAATTTAAGGCATAAAACATTACATTTATATGCATGTTATCATACTTTGAGTGCATTTCTATCATTCTATGCAATTTTATGTTATATTCTCAAAATGCATTAATTTAGGGTTAATTATGATAAATTAAAAATTAAAGATTTTATAACCCATATTTACTTGAGATTATAAATGGTTTTTAAAGTTAAATAATAAGAGAAATCATTTTTTAAACATTCATTTAATTTTCTAAAGTTAAAATCCTAAAGAATGAATGTACTTTTGAAATAAGAATTAAATCTCTTGTTATTTAAATAATTTGACTTTTTAGAATGATAGATAACTAAATTTCAGATCAAATGAAAGAAATTTGGATTAATTTGGAGTTGTATTTTGAAAGATATGATTTTAACAATTTTTAGGGATTTTTCTGGATTTTTCCGATTTTATTTTCTATTTAAAAACGTTTAAAATAAATAAATAAAAAGTGCAAAAAGCACGCGGGTGCGACGTGGCACGCAAGGCCATGATAACACATAAATTTACGACCTTTAATTCTGAATTTTTCATATACATTGGGCTTAAAATGAATATATTTATGTGTTATTATAATTAAAATTGCTTAATTTGGCTTTATTATGATTTTATGATATTTCCTGAACTTTATAATATTTGGATATCTCTCTTAGATTATAAATGAGCAATGAAATGAATTTTTATAGCAAAAAATATTTTTTCTTTGGATTTATAAGTGATTTAAATGAATTTTCATGGCTTATTTCCAATTAATCTAATGATTCTTGCATAATTATGGGCGTCAGGGGCATATCTCCAATTTTTGGATCTTCAAGGTAAGGCAGGTAGAAGCTACCAGATCGCGACACGTGTCGCGATCTGGAAGCAACAGTTAATTAGTTTTAATATTACTTTAATATTATTTTACTATTTAGTTCTTTTTGTCGTTTACTCACCGTGCAGATGACGTGGAATCCTCGCCGCAAGAGTTGACCGAGAGTGGAATATGAGAATCCCGACGTGTCGCGGTCTTATTCGGCTCGTAGATCGTTCGCTTCAAATTCTCGTTTTTGTCGCTTTTGCAGAATCGAAGCTTATATTAAATTATATTCTATTTCATCGGAACGTGGCGATTCCGTTTTTGTCCTTTTTCCGGTTTCGCGTTTTCGTCGTTTTTATTTCTCCGTTTCGCTCGCTTTTGTTATTTCGCTTTTTGTCATTTTATGCTATCGTATTCCGTCGTTTTCTGCATTTTTCTTTTGTCGCTTTGTCGAATCGCCGCTCCGCTGTTTTAGCTTTCTAACCTGCGGAGTGACGTGGCGTGCATTTTTGTCATTTTGTTAGCTTGTTTTGTCGTTTTTCCTCTTAGTTGGTCAAATTCATCTCGTCTGACTTTCGTTTTATTAAAATAATATTAACTTTCGCTTACCTGCACAGGCGAGGCGCGCCGTCATTGTTGACCGCGAAGCGAGAATAAGAGAGCGACGTGGCGCTCTCTTATTCACGCTAAATGAGGAATCTGTGACGAAAGTGAATCGACGCAGATTCCTCTCATTTACTTTTTTTTGGCTTTATTTAACGGTTGATTACCTTGCAGGTGATGTGGCAGAGATCCGACGGCCGGCGTGAGGATGACGTGGCGCGATCTCAGGAGCTAGATGAAGGAGGACCGCTGACGCAAGAGATCACCCGATCAACGGCCAGAAATGATCGGGGAAGAAATGTTGATATCTTCTAATCCGACCGTCCGATTGGGCTGAAATTTTTAAGACGTGCTCATCTCATCGTGCTCTTCCATCTGTACGGTTGAGATCTCCATCTGATTCCTGAAGTTCCCGAAAATCAATCTCAATCGTCCGATTGAAAGGAAGCCTTAACTCCTAAAAGTGCTTCTCCTCCACTCCGAATTCTCTTGTCTTTTGGCTCTCTCTTGACACCAGGTCACCAGCAGGAAAGGGGGAGAAGCTTAGGCCCAAGCTGGGCATCATCGGATGCTTGAGTTTGTTTTGGAGGAGATCAAGAGGAGATCGTCGTCGTAGCGAATCAAGCACCACCCGGCCTAGGATTGGCATCAACACGGGGTTTGTGGGAAGATTCTGAGGAGGGATTCTCTTGTAAGCCTTTTCCATGGATAATGTAGGACCTTTTCTTCTATTTTAATTGTAGGTTATTGCATTTGCTTCACAAATCATACCTAGACCATATCATCTATCTCCATATGATTTCACCTCTTTATCTCCCCTCATTTCTTTTCTCACCTTCAATCAATCTCCACCCTTCCAATTCTAATATCTTTTCCTCTAATTAGTGCGACAGAAACGTAATCTCACTAATTACATCCATTATCTCTATATAATTCACCTTCTAACTTCTAATATCCTCCACTATAGGAATTCATCCCTTCTTCTACTTTCGTCTCAACCCTCATTACCTAGATTCCCTGAGGATCGACCCTTGCTTACTACTGTCATAAGTGAGGAATTATAAATGTATTGCATGAATTAGAACACACAACAACGATATAATCAACCGAGTTTTAGTTCATCAATTGGCGCCGCTGCCGGGGAATCAAGGTGACATTGAGGTTAGTGACTTCTCTTTTCTTTCTTTTATTTTTATTCTCCTTTCTTTTTTATTTGATATCAGAAAGAAATAATTTTCTTTTGGATTGAAAATTAATCTGGTTGCCTCTAATTTTTATCACTACCATATCTTCTTTGGCATGAGACAAAATTTCATGAATGACCGTTGAGAACTAATTTATTCTTCCTTATATCATTCTAGATTGAGATGCAAAGACCTCATTGTAATTGCATAGTTGGAGGCCATGGATATAATAAATACCCATTTCATGAATGGAATAAAGACAATGATTAGATGAATAGAAGAAAAACTCATGGTAATGCAACTTTATCATCTCATGAAAGAAGGGCCATAGAAAATTTTGTTCAAGGAAATGAGTCATTTCGTGATGCTTGGGAAAGGTTTAAGGTTTTAACTTTTAAGTTTGATCATCATGGATTGAATAGGTGGCAATTATTGAAATGTTTTTATGAAGGATTAAATGATGATGGTCAAAATGAAATTGATAATGCATGTGGAGGATCACATTTAGACAAGGATGATGTTGAATTGGAGGAGTTGATAGAAAATTTGGCTGAAATTGAAAGAGAAACTGATAGGCGCTTAAAAAACAAAGAGATAGCCTTAGGGAAAGCCACAGATCTTATGCAAATGTTGATGACTAACTCTCATGTTTCTAATGTACAAAATGTTCCTTGCTCTATGTGTTTTAGTAGAAATCATGCAGATGGAGAATGCGTTGAAGACAATATGTGGTCATTTGGATCTCTCTGCAATTCAAGGAATAGACATGAAAATCTCAACTACAACATGGATTCTCAACTCCAATATCATCCCAAAACTTACTTTTACCATCATGATCAAATTCAATTGAATGAAGAAAATTCTAATGACTCCACTTTGCAGGATATGATGAGTAGGATGGAGCAATTATTGAAGGGTATGCAAAACACAAGCGAGAAAATGGATGATATGGAAAGAGGAGTGGAAAAACTCAGGGTGGAAAACCTCAACCAAACCACCACCAAAATCGACATCATGGGAGGTAAAGAAAATGAGTTTGATCATAATCAAGGTATATTCTCTTCTAACCAATGATTAATCCTAAAAATATTTTTCATGAAAATAACCATGCATCGTTTTCTTTGGAAGAGAATTCTGTCATTTCTAATTTGAATGAAAAATCATCATTTTATTCATGTGAGATAAATTTTGAAGATCAAATGGAACATTGATGCAGGACCGACGGGGTGAGTCGGTCCGGCGCTAATATCCACTAAGGGGGAACTATGGGTGGGAGGATCTACGTGTTCTAAATGATGTAATGTCTAAGGTCTCCTCAAGCAGTCAACCTCCTGACGCGTCGTCACAGCGTTCCTAGGGTACGCCGAGTAGGATGGAGCGGGAATCCTCCCAGATCCGTCGATGCAGGGGAGAGAGCAGCCTCGGGTCGTCGGGGGGGTGAGCTCGGTCGTCAACCCGGCGGCCGGATCCACGATCCCAATCCCGTACCCTGACGTCACTCAGCCTAACTATGTCCGAGGGCGGTGGAGACAAGTGCGGGAAGTACTGAAGGAAATATAGAACTTCAAAGTAAGAGTAGGGGGATGAATGCCTAACCTGCGGGGCGCGAGCCCGGTCGGTCGGGGCGAGGGAGGTCGTCGGGCGCGGCAGCGATGTCGGACGTTGGAGCGAGTCGGCGAGGGAGCGCGGAGGAGCGATCGGCGCGGGGCGGGGCGATGACGAATCGCAGCGAGTCGGTCGGGCCGAAGCGGACGCGGAGAGGGCGGGTGGCGGCGTCCGGGGGCCGGCTCGAGGCGTCCAGGGCCGGGCTCGGGGCGGTCCCTGGGCTCGGTTCAGGGCCGGTGACTGGGCTCTGCAGACCCGGCCTGGACGGTCTGGGCCGGTTCGGTGGTCTGGACCGGTCCTGGGCCGGGTGGGGCGGCCCGGGCGATCTGGATCGGCCGGGGACGGGCTCTGCCTGGACCGGCTTGGTCCGGCCCCTGACTGGGCGGCTCGGACTGACCGGGCTGGGTCGGCTCGGGCGGCCCTGGCTCTGGTTAGGGCCGGTCCGGGTTGGCTCTGCTGACTTGGCTGCCCCTGGTTGAATGGGGAACGGTTCCCGCTGAGTCGACTCAGCGGGAATCGTTCATTCTTCCTCTTCGTCGATTAGGGTTCTTTGCTGGGGAAGCTCGGAGCGCGCGGCGAGGGAAGGCGGGCGACGGTTCCGGCATGACTGACGGCTCGCCCGAGCGGCGGATCGGAGGAAGAAGGCAGGGGCGGCGGTCCTCGTGGTGGGATGGAGGTGCGGAGCTTGCGGAGGAGACGCGGAGGCGAGCGGAACGGGCCGTAGGCGTCTCGCAGCCGACGGCGGCCGACGACAGCCAGGGCACGATGGAGGCGGCGCCTAGGCGCGGCGACGACGCCCGGGCTCGGCGGCGGCGGGTGTGACAGCGGCGGTCGAGGCCCTGGACGATCTATGGCAGGGGGAAATCGATGGGGAGGAGGGTGAAGGGATACGGCGGCTGGGAAGTTCGCCGGAGACGGTGGTGGTGGAGGAGATTGGGAATGGTGGTCCGTGGAGGAGGAAGGGTGGCGGAATCGAGGGGAGGAAGAGGATCGGAAACGGCGGCGGGGCGGTTCGCCGGAGATGGAGGTGGAGGTGGAGTGGGAGATGGAGAGGATGGTCCGTGGAGGAGGAAGGGAGGTGGTGGTGCAGCGATCTGGCGGCGGCGGCGGCAACGGCGGCTCGAGGCGGCGGCAGCGGCGGCGGCTGGAAAGCTGCACGAAGGTGAACGAAGGCAAGGCAGGGAGAAGGCGGCGGCCTCGGCGGCGGGCACGGCGGCGGCACTACTGGTGCGGCGGCGGTGGCGGCGACGGTGGCGGCGGTTGGTTCCCCTCCTTGTCCTTCCTTGAGCAGCCACTTGAGATGAAGGATGACCCTTTCTTTCTTCAAATGACGGCTAGGGTTTGTGGGGGGGTCCCTTCCCCTCTTATAGAGCCCCTTGGCGGGCCAAGAGAGGAAAGGGCCCACTTGAGGCCCACAACCCACACCCATACTCATAGAAATAGAATAAAAAGGTTCACAAAAGGGGAAAGGGCCGTAGGCTAGGGTCCCGAAACAAGGGAAACCCACCCGAAGGCCTAAAGAGAGAGAGAGAGACATGCAAAGGCCCGCTTAAACACGTGCGGGCTAAATAAAGTCATAATAAAATAGAAAGCGGAAAGATAGCTCCACGCGCGCAAGCTCGTGGCGAGAGGAGGGTCTCACTTGGTGTAGTGAAACTCGGGATCCTTCGTCTTCGCCTGTCGAGGGGGCTGGACGCGCGTAGGTGTCGGCTCCACCGGCGCCGTAGTGTCATGCCTTGGTGGCGACGGGGGTCGTGCGCCACCAAACATATTGTAAAAGGAAATGATGATTTGATTTTAGAGGATATTGACATGCAATGTGAAGATCAAAGATCTCATATGAATACCGATTTCTCTTTGAATCAAGAGGTTGAAGATTACAAGAAAGATATTTTCATGGAGAATGTTCAAGGTGAATTTTGGTAAGAAGATTTTTCTATGGATGAAGAAGAAGAGTATATTGAGAAATTTATAGTTGATGAAGAAATACAAGAGGATATGGAATTGTTTGAGAAAAAAATTGATGAAATCATTTCAGATATTCATGTGCTTTTTTCAGATTTTGAAAGTGATGCTTTGATAGAAATATATGAGAATAATGAAAATCACATGAATCATGGTGAAGAATTGAGGAAAATAGAGGATCAATCATTTAAAACTGAAAACATATATGTTAAGGAGAGGGATGATATTCAAGAAGTAAAAGAAATAGAAGTTTGGGAGAACAAAAGAGAACTTCTTGAACCAATGCTTAATTGTAGAACTCTAAGAAAAATCTTTTTTACTGATTGGCTTGACCATTTTATTGATTTTATATATAATTTACTTAGATCTATGTGTACTTACATCTTGTCTCCTTGTACTCCAATTCAATTGAATCATGAGATGATATGCATGACAAAGTTACAAAACGATCATTTGAAAAGGAAGATTATGCATCAAAGGTTTGCAGCAATTGTACCTCAGATTTTATATGAGCATATTTATCCAATCCCTAAGGTAAGGAACATATTTCATATAGCATGGCATTTTCTTCCTGCACGTTTAGGGGTGTTGTATCTTAGGTTGGTTTTGTACTTTCATAAAATGTCTTTCAAATATATTGATTTTCTTGATTCAAGTATATCAAATGTTTTATCAAAATTTTCAGTCAAGATAATCCCCAAACCAACCTTAAAATATAAATTTATTCAGATGGGTATTGAAAACCTCATAAAAGAATTTAGAATTCAATGAACTCATGTTGCAATTTCTACTTTTTCCTTGCATTTGCTTGCTGCTTGTTTTTTTGTTTTATTTTTCTTTGTAGGAAGCCTCGATCTAGTAAGGACAATCAGCTGATGCCAAAGGGAGAGCCATGGGAAGAAGTATAGTATGCACCGGCTTGTCTACCCTTTAAACAGGTTCACGCGCCAAAATCTTCAGTAGCGGTTTGCAAATTTTCTTCCTTAAATATTTCTGTTTTCTTTCATGCATTGAGGGCCATGCATATGCAATTGAGGGGAGGGGCACATTTTCTGCTGATTTTTTAGAAAATTTTGCTGTTTCTTTTATGCATGATGCTGAAATGGGGGAATACTCATCACGAAAATACTCACATGCTAATCAACAAAACTTAAGTAGACTTCCACTTTGAAACCTTGGAACAAGGGTGGGTAGGTAGAGCTTTTGAGAGTATCGAGAGAATTGGGGAGAAATCCAAGCCACTGGAGGCGAGTGACCTCTCTAGGAAGGATCTAACGGGTGCAAAAGATGAGACAAGTTGCTATGATGTGAATTGATTAGTTTTGATTGAGAGAGAATAGGAATTCCTTCCCATATTCCACTCACGCCGATCCTATTTAGTTTAGGGTTTCCCTTATTATTTTCTTCTTTCGAAGAGTGTGATATTCGTGGCATAGAAACCATAAAATTTTCCTTGGTCCACATCCATTTTGTCCATGATCATCCTCATCCACGTTCATTCATGATGGCACTCCTCTCTAAACACCTCCATTTACCATTATCATTACATCCCATCCATTCTCTCTCCCTTTCCTTATAAAACAATTTTGGAAAGCTCTTCTGCATTCCTCCATCCTTTGCACCTTTTTCGTCATTTCTCTTCTTGTCTACAGTGTATTGCAAAAAAAAAAAAAGGGAGTATGTGGGTAAACACTTCGCTTCATCCTCTGCACCCCTCTATTCACTGTCTTGAGTCTTTGATGTTCCGTCTCCACAAGTTATCTATTAAATGTCATAATTCTCCCACTTTTCCTTCTATCATCTCTTATTGACTTTTCATCACATCATTTGCTCCACTGAGTAATAGTTGCCTTGTGATGTATTCAAGTTTACAAAGTGTTTAAAGATTCTGTCATAAAAAAGAAAAAAAAAACAGAATCAGTGATGTAATTGTTTCTCAATTTTGAAAAATTATCGGGATGATTCACTCGTGTTCCGATGTCCTCATCATTTGTTTGTTCTTAATGGCGTCAGTATGAACAAGTCCTTCCACCATCTTTCTCTTTCTATTTCACTGTTAGTGTCATGATCATTTTGAAGTGTTTCCCACATATTTTCCTTAAAAAAAAAAAAAAAGAAAGAAAGAAAGAAGAAGGAATGTCTTTACTATCATCATTTCTACTCCATCACCACACTACCACACTTTCCATTCAAGTCTCCAACCTTTCCATCTGTTCATTCATTTCATCTTTCTACCCATTCATCTTCGTCATAATCGCCTTCATCGATTAATAGCCTCACACCACCATCTCCTCTCTTACACTCCTGCCACTAATCACCTCTCCGAGAGGATTGCCATCTTGATTGAAGTTTATCCTTGTGCCACACATTATTCACTTTTCATCTCATATCCATCTTTGTGCACTTTTCTATGCTATTTCCTTCACGACACTCTTCCTAGGGAGAGAAGAAAAGGGGAGCTCTAATGCTAGGTAGCTAGACTAGGATAGAGGGAAGAGTGAGAGATGATATGAGGAGGGGGTAAGGAACATGCCTTAGATTGAGTGTGAGTATCATTCATGTCATAGCACAAGCTCTAGGTCTTTTTCGTACCAAACACGTAGGGGACTTAGTGGAGGTAATTCCATTCCAATGGCTCTGTCATAAACGATTTGATTGGTATTCTTGCCCCTGCCTATTCTTGCCCAAGGTAGGAAAGTGGAAGTGGTGGCGTACGACCCCCGTCGCCACCAAGACATGACACTACGGCGCCGGTGGAGCCGACACCTACGCGCGTCCAGCCCCCTCGACAGGCGAAGACGAAGGATCCCGAGTTTCACTACACCAAGTGAGACCCTCTTCTCGCCACGAGCTCGCGCGCGTGGAGCTATCTTTTCCGTTTTCTATTTTATTATGACTTTATTTAGCCCGCACGTGTTTAAGCGGGCCTTTGCATGTCTCTCTCTCTCTCTTTAGGCCTTTGGGTGGGTTTCCCTTTGTTTCGGGACCCTAGCCTAAGGCCCTTTCCCTTTTGTGAACCTTCTATTCTATTTCTATGAGTATGGGTGTGGGTTGTGGGCCTCAAGTGGGCCCTTTCCTCTCTTGGCCCGCCAAGGGCTCTATAAGAGGGGAAGGGACCCCCCCACAAACCCTAGCCATCATTTGAGAAAAGAAGAGTCTTCCTCTCGAGTGGCTGCTCAAGGAAGGTTAGGGAAGAAGTCCTACCGCCGACGCCGCCGCCGCTGCCGCCGCACTAGTTCGTGCCGCCGCCATCGCCGCCTCCGCCGCCACTTCTTGCCCTACCTCCGGATCCTCTCCACGCCGCCGCCATTGCCGCCACTCCAAGCCGCCGTTGTAGCCGCCGCAGAGGTCCGCCGCCGCCGCCGCACCCAGCTGCGCCGCCGCCGCCGATCCCGGCCGCCGCCACCACCGCCGCCCAAGGCCGCCGCCATCGCCGCCGCGCCAAACCGCCTCCTCCGTCGACCTCCAAAGCCCTTAGCGCCGCCGCCGCCCCTCGCCGCCGCCGCGCTGCGCCGCCGCCGCGAGACCGCCGCCGCCGCCCTCGCGTCCTGCTGCCGCCGACGCCCCGCCCGGCTGCAGATCCCGCCTCCGCTCCGCTCGACTCCCGCACTCCCCGCAAGGCTCCGCGCCCCACTCCGCCACGAGGACCGCCGCCCCCTGCCTCTCCCTCTGTCCTGCCGCCCGGCGCGCCCTCCTCCGCGTCAGAATCGCCGCCTCGCCCTCCATCGCCGCGCGCCGCCCCGACCTCAGCAGAGAAAACCCTAGGGGAGAAATGAACGATTCCCGCTGAGTCGACTCAGCGGGAACCGTTTCCCCTCCCCCCCCCTCACTCAGCCATCCGGTCCGGGTCGCCCGACTCCCCCCGGACCGCCCCTGGACCGGCCCGAGCCAGACCGAACCGGCCGGGACCGACCCTGACCAGGCCAGGCCACCCCAGACCAACCCAGCCAGGCCGGTCCGGATTGCCCCAGGCCAGCTCCGGCCCAAACCGGTCCAGACCGGCCCGATCCCGACCGGTCCAGACCGCCAGGGCCGCCCAGCCGGTCCAGAGCCGGTCCAGACCGCCCGAACCGGCCCAGAACGGTCCAGGCAGAGCCCCGAACAGCCCAGCCCAGAGCCCGGGCCCAGAGCCCTGACCGCCCTCGAACCGGCCCTGGACCGCTCTGAGCCGGCCCGCGAGCTGCTCCGAGCCGGCCCCGGGACGCCGCCTCCCGCCTCCCGCCTTCCCCGTGTTCGCTGCGATCCGTCCGGCCCGCCGCGACACGTTATCGCCCCGCCCGCGCCGATCGCTCCTCCGCGCTCCCTCGCCGACTCGCCCGGCGTCCCGGCATCAGCTGCCGCGCCCGAGCGACCTCCCGCCCCGACCCGAGCCAGGGCTCGCGCCCTGCAGTTAGGCATTCATTCCCCTTTCTCTTACTTCGAAGTCTATATTTCCTTCAGTACTTCCCGCACTTGTCCCCACCGCCCTCGGACCTAGTTAGGCTGAGTGACGTCAGGGTACGGGATTGGTATCGTGGATCCGGCCACCGGGTTGACAATCGAGCTTTCCCCGACGACCCGAGGCTTCTCTCTCCCCCTGCATCGACGGATCTGGGAGGACTGCTGCTCCATCCTACTCGGCGTACACCAGGAGCGCTGTGACGACGCGCCGGAAGGTTGGCTGCTTGCGGAGATCTTAGACAACATTGCATCATTTAGAGCACGTAGATCACCCCACCCCTAGTTCCCCCTTAGAGGCTATTAGCGCCGGACCGATTCACCCCGTCGGTCCTGCATCAGGAAGGATTACATAAGTGTCATCAGGCCACGTGGCAGAGCCACGCGGACCCGCGCAGCGCCTACGTGGCGCGTATTATTTATCTATAGTTTATATTATATACTATATATAAAGGGGTTTTCAGCTTTCCGTAGACCGGAAAGGTATTCAACCCCTTAATCCGTCGGGGTTTATAAACCCGATGGGTTTCAATAATTTTAGCCGTGTGGGACTAATCCACACGTTACTTACTCTTCAGGTGACGTGGCTGATGGAGGACCGCTGGATCGGCGGCACATCAGAAGATCCACGCGTCGATCGCGTGGACTCCGACCACTGATCCATCAATTAGCACGTGGCTTAAAGGAGTTATTATGACGGTCAGATTGGAGGCCACGTGGCGGCATCACACGCGCCAATCGCGTGGACGCGTGGTGCACCGGAGATCAATCAAACACGTGCCTATTTAAAAGAGTTATAATGGTCCAGATTCGATCGCGCAGGGAGAATCACGGTCGTCCGATCGCGATACAAAGGGCGTTATTTGAAGCGTTTTTTAAAGTGTTTCATCGGATCAGATCAAGGCCGTCCGATCGCGATCCAAGGGGCGATATTTGAGGCATTTTATAACGGTCACCCACGCGATCATCCAGGCCGTCCGCCTTCAATCCGACGATCGTGACTTAATTGAAACGGTCCACGATGGACCGTTTCATCACGACCGTTAATCAAGGACATCGGACGGTTTTCCCCATTTCGCCCTATAAATAGACGAGTTCTTCGTCGTTTGTATGCATTCGAGAAGGAATTCACCTAATTGACCCATCTAAACCCCTCCTTTCTTGAATCTCTCTCTTGTAATCGCTTCTAGACTCGAAATCGTGTCCACGGAGTGTTTATAAGAGAGATTTTGACGATCGTGCGAGGAGAATTTGTCTCTTGAACACCGATGTTCATGATTGAATTCGCGGAATGAATAGCTGTCGATCCGGCGATCAATTGGATCGATTTAATCGTTATCTCGGGTTAGAAAACAAGTTATTCCTCTTATCTATCGTCATGTATCATCAATTTTAGGTTTAGGATTTCAATTTAAGTTTAATTTCATTTTAATTTTAATTTGTGTTCTTCGCGATTCCGAAAATTTCCTCCCACTTCCATCTTTGATTTCTCCGTGATTACTAATCCAAATCGAGCGATTTTTGATTCCACGGATAGATCTTTGAGTTATCTTTCTAAAACCATCATTTTCCCTAATTTCTCACCTCAATTCATCGTCCAATTTGACCAAATTCCAAAAGATCTCTCAAAAATACCTTAATTCCCTGTGGATTCGACCCTTATTTACCATTATACCCTTCAATTCACTCTTAATTCCCCAAATTGGTAAGTTAGGCTTAATTTTTGACACGAGACCGTGTGAAATTGACGACTTCGCGGTCTCGTCTCGTCACTTGTGACGAGCAATGGTAACCATCAAGGTGATATTTGACGGTGAAGACCCATTTGCACGTCATGATATTGGCATCTGCTAGACAGAGAACCAAGGTCCAAGTCCCTCATTGTCCATTGCCGCTTTCCATTCACGTACATGTGTTGCCTCAACATGCGATCGTGGAATTGACTCGGAAGCTATCAAACAGGCAAAGGCACAAAAGGATGGAGAAAGACAATCATAGGAAACAATGTAAGAATGGGATGGTGAGTACAAGCGTGTGTACCCTTGCGAAGGGCAATGGGCTTGGGGAATAATGATAACATGCATTTATAACTTGAATTCTTATCTTAATTAACTCATATTCATGCTTATTTTATGTGAATATGATGCATGTTATCATACTTTTTAGGAATTTTCTCCATTGGCATGTCATTTCACTAAAGTTGATATTTATGCATAAATTAGAGATAATTTCATGTTTAATAGATGATTAATCTTTTGTTTAAATTAATAGAAGTTAATCTCTGTTATTGAATGAATTTTGACTTTGGTAAATGTTTGGAAGGATGATTTTATGATGAATTTATGATTTAAAATGTTTAATGAGAAATGATTTAAGTAAATTGTAATTCATCTTGATTTCTTCTTTCTAAATATATTTTAAGTGATATGATATTAAAAAGAAGAGAATTTGTGATCCAATGGACAAAATTTGGATTAAAAAGGAGTTGTACATTTTAATTTATGAATTTCTGAAGTTTTATACTCTTTTTCTGAATTTTATTTGATTTTTAAATGAATTTTAAGGCCTTTTTTCTATTAAAAAATCGGAAAAAGGGGGTAGGCTTACCGCAGGTGATGACGTGGCGAGTGGGCCCAGACGGGCTGACGTGGCAACGAGCTGACGTGGAGCGCGGGACCACCGCGCCGTCACGACGTGGCACTGAGGCCACGTGGCAGGACGCGTGTGGCCCACGCGTGACGCAATCGTGACACGTGTGCACGTGGCTGACACGTGGGCGCGATATCTAGTTATAATATAGGTTATAGATATAAGCCTATTCTTAGAACTGGCTAATATCTAAAACTGCTCCACTATTTAAGCGTGTTTTCCCTCTCAATTTCTTCCGTGTGGGACTATGTTCCCACACGATTTTGTTTATTGCAGGTGACGTGGCAACGTGACGAGCGTCGGATGCGGGCGGAACGGCTGAGATCGCGTGGACCCGAGTCCACGCGATCAGCAATCAAACACGTGCGGAATTCGAGGAGTAAGTGAAGATGATGAACGGCTCACCTTTAGACATGTGGCATCACAAGAAGCTCCCGATCGTCATCGAACGGTGAACGCTCCATCGGGCGATAGATCTCCATCAGACGGCCGCTGCAAGTTGATCAAAAGCGACAAAGATCGGACGGCTTACCTGATCGACATCGGACGGCTCACGTAAGCTTCATCGGACGGCTGATCTACATCGCGATCGCGGCGCACGGGATCCGTTAATCGCGATCGTCCATCCAGCGGTTTTGTCATCGGACGGCGTAGACAAAACAGGGAAGAACCCGAGGATCGTGGTCCGATCGAGCCGCGATCGCGGCGCGATCGAGCCGCGATCGTACGTTTTCTGCGGCGGAATCGTTCCTACCTGATTCGACGATGATCGACGGAAACTTAGGACCATGATCGAACCCCGATCGTGGCCCGATCTTGGCCCAATCGTGGTCCGATCGTGGTGCTAAAATCGTGGAAATAGGAGCTAAATCCACCGCTGAATTTGGTCAAAATCGTCGCGGAACTGAAGCCACGACTCATGCCCAAGGAAGCGCCTCCACGACGCATGAAAACCGCCCCCACGAACGCGTCAATTGCCCATGATCATCGGGCCAATTTCCCTTTTTAAAAGCGATGTAGTTCTTCATTGTTCTTCAACTTTTGATCGACTCGTGAAGAAATTAATCGAGTTTCGAGGAAGGTCTTAAGTTCTCGTGATCCTCTGCTTCCAAGAGTGTAGAGACGCAGCCATTGAAGCATGATAATCACGATTTCATCTCTTGATTTCATCGAATTTTCCCCTTGAATTCCGAACGTCCACGAGTAAGAATCCGAGCAAATTCGCTTCAATCCACGAGAATTGAGGCCCCATTCTTGTGGCAATCGGGTTAGTAGTGAGGTTCGATCGATTATCAAGAGGTAATTTGTATTTTTATTAGGTTTAGATCTTTAATTTTGCAAATTAGTTCATAGTGTTCTTCATTTTCCCCAATTTTAGGTCCGAAAAGTCGCTGACTTTGAAAATAGGATATCTCTTTGATTATAATTCCAAATCACTTGATTTTGGTTTCATTGGATTCCTCTTTTCATAAGCTTTCCGTGGATAGCAAATTCATCAAATTCTGAGTTCATTTGACCCTTCAATTTAACGTTTGACCACGGACTGTTCATCTTTCATCAGAAGTCAAACGTTGACTTTCGGGGTCAATTAATTTTTATTGACAAATCAGAATTTAATAATTTCGGTCTTGTTGGATTCCTATGGTTCTTAGCTTTCCATTGACATATAAATTGCAAGATTTGGATTTCATTTGGGCATTCAATTTGAAGATTTCCTCTGAGGTGTTAATTTCGGGGATTTTCTGATCATTGATTTTCAATAATTCATAATAAATCCATTTCTTATCCAACAATTACGAAATATATATCAATAAATTCCATTTTTTCTCTAGTTTCTAAATATCTACTTATCGTAATCTTCTGACTCTTTTTGGTTCTCTGATTTTGCAGAACACCTACTGTTGGTCAAAGTCAATGCTTTGACTTTTACTTTTGACTTGTCTCTGTCAAATCCGAGATTTCAATTCTTAAAACTTCTTATTTATATCATTTCCATATCTTACATCTTATTTTCTCTTATTTAAAACTCCTTTTAAACCTAAGTTTGACCAAGTCAACTCTGCGATTAAAGTCAACCCTGCTCTCTGTGGATCGACCCGATACTTACCCAATACTTGATTATTTTATTTTGTCTTTGTGAGTTCGGTTTTATAAATTTTGTTTGACCATCGTCTTTGTGTTTTAACGACGCACGAAAACGACACGTGAAATAACGACCTGGGATGGGGATGTGGCGCTGGAGTTGGGGGATAGGGGATCTGTATTTGGGGCAGATGAGATGGGCTGAACCAAGGAAATAGGAGGAGAAGAAGAGGAGAGAGAGAGTGGAGGAGGGAGAACCAAAGGAGGGGGTTTGGCAAGGGCGGGAAGCCAGGCGGAGGAGATGCAGCGGCACGAGTCGAAGAAAGCGAGGGAGGAGAGAAGAAGGGAGAGTCCTCGTGGAAGGTAACATCAATAGAAGTCATATAATGACGGGTGTCAAGAAAGTACACCCAGTAGCCTTTCTCTGTCCTAGAGTAGCCAACTAATACGTCTTTGAGAGCACGAGGGGTGAGTTTAGAGAGGGAAGGAGAGTGATCTTGGAAAAAAGCAATACATCTAAAAACTCGAGGAGGAAGAGAGAAGAGGGACGAGGGGGGTAAGAGACAATGAAGGAGAATAGAGCCACCAAGGAGAGCAGAGGGGAGCTGATTCTAGAGATAGGTCACAGTCATGAGGGCGTCAGACCAAAGATAAGATGGGACATGCATCTCAATGAGTAGTGTGCGAGTGATATTAAGGAGTTGACGGTGTTTTCGGTCTACGACACCATTTTGTTGTGAGGTGTGAGGACAAGTCATTTGGTGAATAATGTCAAGATCAGTGCAAAAGGTAAGTAGAGAGGTTTGGACAAATGCAAGAGCGTTTTCAGTACAAAGAATTTTTGGCGTAGTAGAGTATTGAGTGATGACTTCTGTGATGAAGTGGATGACTGTAGTGACAACCTTAAAGCGATCGCAGAGAAGGTAGACCCAACTCACAATAGTATAGTCATCAACAAACACAATATAGTAGTGATGACCTGAAATGGAGGGGGTATGAGAGGGACCCCAAACATCACAATGAAGAAGATTAAAAGGTACAAAAGAGGGGATGTCATCGCGACTAGAGTAAGAAGATCAATGATGTTTGCCCAACTGACACGTCATAACACATAAATCCATGACCTTTAACTCTAAATTTTCATGAACATTTGGCTTAAAAGGAATATATTTATGTGTTATTATAATTAAAATTGCTTAATTTTTGCTTCATTATGATTTTAAGGTATTTCTTTGCCTTTATAATATTTGAATATCTCTCTTCTATTTTAAATTGGCAATGAAATGAACTTTTATAGCAAAATATATTTTTGTTTGGAATTTATAAGTGATTTAAATGAATTTTTATAGCATATTCCTAATTAATCAGCATTTTTTATAATCTTTATAGCATAATTATGGGCATTATGGGCATATCTACAATTTCCATGTCTGCAAGGTAAGTCAGATAGAAGCTTCCAGATCGCGACACGTGTCGCAATCTGGAAGCAACGGTTTTAGCTAGTTTTTCTATTATTTTATTATTATTACCGTTTAGTTGTTTGTCATTTACTCACCTTGCAGATGACGTGGACCATCACCGCAGATGTTAGCCTAAAATTCGCTATCTTGTCGTTTTGCTCACTTACATCTAACGTGGATCAGCATCGAGCGCCGTCTTCGTTGACTCTAGGCAGAATAAGAGAGCGACGTGGCGCTCTCTTATTCGTGCGAAGAAAGGAGTCTGCGGCGAACTCATTCGCAACAGATCGTAAGAGAAATTCGTCTCTTTTGTCGTTTTGTTCTATTTTCGTTTCGTCGTTTTGTCTTCTTCCGGTTTTGGTCATTTCGTCATTCTGGAAATTCGTCTCTTTTGTCGTTTTGTTCTACTTTCTCTTCGTCGGTTTGTTGCTTTCAGGTCTGTCGTTTTGTACCTAAAGCAAATAAGAGAGCCACGTGGCGCTCTCTTATTTGTGCCAAAAGAAGAAACCTGCGGCGAAATTAATCGCCGCAGGTTCCTCTTAGCTAACAGTTTTGGGATTAGAATAATATTTTCTTTTTACTTACCTGTGCAAGAAATACGGAACCCTCTTTCTTGCCGTCATGTTTGACCGCAGAAGGAATGAGAGAGCGACGTGGCGCTCTCTCATTCAAGCAAAGGTGAATTCGTGACTCACCTAAATTTGTCGTTTTGTCACACCGTGCAGGTGATGTGGCGAAAATCCGGCGGTTAGTCTGCGGTGACGTGGCGCGATCACGGAAGCTCACTGATTTAGGGCTGTTGACGCAAGAGATCACCAAATCAATGGCCAGAAATGATCGGGGAAGAAACATTGATATCTTCTAATCCGACGGTCCCATTGGGCTGAAATTTTGATGACGTGCTCATCTCACTATGCTCTTCCCATCTGCACGGTTACATTTTCCATTGGACACCTGACTGCCCCGAAAATCAATCTCGTCCGTCGATTTGGGTGGAAGCCCTAACTCCTAAAGTTCTCCTCCTCCACTCCGAATTCTTTTGTCTTTTGGCTCTCTCTTGACACCAGGTCACCAGCAAGAAAGGGGGAGAAGCTTAGGCCCAAGCTAGGCATCATCGGATGCTCGAGTTTGTTCTGGAGAAGGAGAACAAGAGGAGATCGACGTCGTAGCGAATCAAGCACCACCCGGCCTAGGATTGGCACCAACACGGGGTTTGTGGGAAGATTCTGAGGAGGGATTCTCTTGTAAGCCTTCTTCATGGATAATGTAGGACCTTTTCTTCTAATTTAATCGTAGGTTATTGCATTTGTTGCCACAAATCATACCCAAACCATCTCATTCATCTCTTTTCTCCCCTTCATCACTTTCTTCACCTTCCATCAATCTCTACCCTTCTAATTCTCATCTCTTCTCCTCTAATTAGAAATACATAAACATAATCTAACCAATTACATCTATTATCTCTACAAAATTCCTCTTCTAACTTCTTATATTCTCCACTATAGGAATTCATCCCTTCTTCTACTTTCGTCTCAACCCTCATTACCTAGATTCCCTGAGGATCGACCCTTGCTTACTAATGTCCTAAGTGAGGTATTATAAATGTATTGCATGAATTAGAACACACAACAACGATATAATCAAACCGAGTTTTAGTTCATCAACACGACTCGCACACAAACTGAGTAAGAGAAGGCCATGGTAAGGTCTTTTTAAGTTTTTCAAAACATGGATGGCCTAAACGGCGATGCCACAAAAGGGAGGAAGTAGTAGTAGATGTAACAAAAAGAGCTTGAAGACTCGATAAGGGTTCATCAGCAACCAGCTCATAGATGCCCCGCCCATTCTCAGGGCCCAAACAAATCCTGCGTCCGGTGTACAGATCTTGGAAAATATAATGAAAGGGAAAGAAGGTAACTGTATAGGGAAGAGCACGAGAACATAGAGGATTTGGTGAAGAAAAAGAGAAGGGGTGACACGAGTAGTACCACGGCCTTGGACCAAACAAGGTCAGCCATCGACAATGGTAATGGGGGGATGGGAGGGGGTAGGGTGATATGACAATAAGAGCGATGAAGTCCCGGTCATATGAGAGGAAGCCTCCGAGTCTATAATCCATGATGGTGAAGAGGAAGCAAGTAGAGTAGATGTACCTGACGTGGAAGGAGCCAGAAGCAACGCGAGGCTGGCAGAAGAAGAGGCATCAATACTCACGAAATGGCGAAGGGCGTCATACTCGGCCGACGTCAAGGTCATATGATATTGGGGAGCAAGGATACTGGGCGGTGCTAGGGAAAAGGGAGTTGAAGGAGTCAAAACTGCTTGGGCAGTAGGAGGCTTGCCGAATTGCTTCCAACACTTATTGGCACGATGATTTTGCTTGCCGCAGTGAGGGCATGGCAGAAAGACATTGTGGCCATGCCCACAAGGAGGATGAGTGCCATCAAAGAAGGGAGGGAGACTGATGGAGGACCATGCCCGCGATCAGGCGACAGCACGTGCCGAGCCGGACGGCGCGCGAGTACTACCGCGCCGGAGCACCCGAGCCGATGCCCAAGACCCCGGCTTCAAGTACACCGCGTGATGCAATCCTCCCGGCGAGTTTTCCCCATTTCTTGCTTTATTTGTTGCGTGAGACTATTTGTGTGTGTGTGGGAGGGTTTTCCCCGTGTTTTGGGCCCTCCCTAGTACTCATGGACCGTTTCTAGGCCCTTTAGAGGGGTTTTAGCCTATTTTTGGGCCAAAACCCCTTCGCATTACGGGATTGCCCTTAGGGCAACCCGTCTCTTTCTCTCTCCTATATAAGGAAGAGAGGAAGGAGTATCGCGTAGATGTCTTTTGAATGAAGGAATGATAATTTTGATGTGACCTCCCCATGCGACCATGAGAGAGGCCCTGGAATTCCCGTGCTAGGAATTCCGTGGAAGGGAAGAGGGGGAGAGAGGACGCCCGCTGATCGCCGTCGTCTTGTAGCGCCGCCGCCGCCGATTCCGCCGCCAGCACGCCAGACGCCTGACGCCCCTCGTCAAGCTCTCCCCAGCCGCCGCCGCCTGACCGGACTGAAGCGACGCCGATCCGTCCACCGTCGCGCCGCCCTTCTGTGCTGCCGACTGGACGACGCCACCCCAGTGCCGTCGCCCCTAGACGCCGCTGCCTGGTCCGCCGCCGCCGATTCCACCGCCAGCCGCCGACGCCCGACGCCCCTCGTCAAGCTCTCCCAGCCCGCCGCCGCCGGACCCGGACTGAGCTGCCGCCGATCCGCCCACCGTCGCGCCGCCCTCTCAGTGCTTTGCCGAGCCCGGGCGACGCCACCCCAGCGCTCGCGACGCCCTGACGCCAGCTGCCCGGCCCGCCGCGCCCTCTTGGTCACGACGGACCCCGCCAGGCGCGACGCTGCCACGCCGAGACGCGCGGGTCGCCTCCGCCCTGGTGCCTAACGCCGGGTTGCTCGACGATCCTGTCCACCGCCTCCGACCGCCGGGTAGAAGCTGGCCACGGGCAGGGTAGCAACCGGGCGAGCCGCCGAGCGACCAGGACGATCACCGCCGCAGCTAGCTCCTACGTGCCGCCGGAGCCGGATCAATCACTGCCACCGCCTCGTCGAGCCACCGCTAGAGTACTCCCCGCCTTTGATTTCAGGTTCTTCCCGACGCTCGACGAGCCACCGTCGGCGGGTCGTGACGTTGCTCGCCAGTCGCCCAGCTCGATCGCTTGCGATCACCGTGTTCTTAGCGTCGATTTACAGGTCTGCCACTTCGGCCCTGATACTCGGGTCGCCCGACGCCTCTGCTGATCGAGGGATCCCGCTACTAGGATTCTCCTCGCCCTCTAGATAGTATCGTGATATCCTCTTGTGCCTTCCTCACGGCGGATAGCCTTTCCCACTTGCAGGTTGGTGCTGCCCGCGTGCGAGGGTGCTTCAGGCCACTGCGATCTCCGGATCACGACGCCGCCCTCGATCGAGTATTATCACCTTCCCCAGTGCTGACGGTGCTCGCTCCACCGCCGGGGACTAGCTTCTTAGGTACCTCTCGTTTGCCCGGGTTGGGTTGGGTTTGTTTCTTGGTTTCGTTCGAGTTTTCACAGTCGTCGAACGGGTGCGGATCACTCCGGTCGTGGAATCCCACCGTAGTCGTTAGTAGTCGACCTAACGGAACGTGGGGAGGTCGATCCATCGAGCAGCGCTTGGAGGGCTCTCCGGACGTCACCCTAGGTCAGCCGCCGCTCCCTGTGCTTCTCGTTATTTCAAAAATTCGCATCATTAGCATATTTCACGCATCTTAGTCGTAGCTAGCCCAGATCCTTGTGTTGTAACACGAGCCGTCGATCCCGGCATCTCTCGTGTTACATCAGAGACCACTATCGTCGCGTTCTCAAGGAGAAAAAACAGCCATCGTTGAGGGAGGAGGGGTATCGCCTGGAGCAGAAGAGAGAGGGAGCAAAGGCATACCAGTCATGACTCAAAGAGAAGCAAAGAAAATGGTAATGAGGCCAAGGATATGGTCACTAGAGAGAAGAGAACCCCTAAGCTGAGAGGCGATGGAGGGACGAAGCCCATTGAGATAGATGCCAGCATAGAACTCTGCGTAGTAACGCTTCAACGTCACAAGATCTATGGTGGGATGGCTGATAAAGGTTAACCTATTGAATTATGGCCTACAAGCGACCAAAGTGGGCCTAAAGAGAGATCTCCTTGCTTGAGAGTGAGAAGAGTCTCGAAGATCTCTATCACACGGCTGATATTGGTTTGATTGGCATACATTGTTTTAAGGGTTTGCCAAAGAGAACGCGTCGTCTTGATGTGCGTGAGAGACTCAAAAATGCTTTCCTCGATGTTGTGAAGCATCCAAGTGATAATGGCTGAGTCAGATTGTGACCAAAAGACATAAGATGGGTCGCAAAGTGGCAGAGGGTCATCCATGAGATGATGATGAAGGTTGTGAGACTCAAGAAATAGCTCAAAGACAAAAGCCCATGCTGCGTAATTATGGCCTATAAAATTATAGGCAGGTCAAGTAAGTTGTGTTGTGATTGAGAGACGAAGTGCAAATGTCGGTGGAGTAGGAAGCACTATAGGCGAGAGAATCACCTGAGTGTCAACTTGAGGTGCCGGGACGTGTGGTAAGGAAGTATCGGAAACCCAGAGTCGAAGAGTGTAGAGATGACATGAAATCCCCAGATGAAGCCATAAATTACTGATACAGACCTTGTAATAGGTTGGGATAAAATATGTAGACGTGAATAAATGCGCTGTTTGGAGCGAAGTGACAGACAACGCGTAGTGCGGGTAGACGCAGAGCGGCGGACAAAGCAGAGCAGCGGGACACTGCGGAGCAGAGCAGCGGCGCACGTCGTGAAGCGCCGGATGGAGCAAAGCAACGGACGGCGCCCTTTTTTTCGATGACGAGAAGGCTCAATAATGGTGATGACTATAGACAAGGAAGGAGAGGATACTGTGTTGGAGTGGGAGGAGGTGGCATGCCGGGAATGATGGTTGTAGCATCCGAAGGTGGCGGCGGCAACAGTGAGAAGAGTTTGTGGCTCTGATATCATATTGACAATGAGATGAAGAAACCCTAGAATCGTATATAGAAATGAGAGTACATAGGTCTTTATATAAGAGGTGAAGATGAGAGGAGAAGACAAATGGGCCCAAGAGCCCAATACCACTATCGGACATATGTGTTATGATATTTTTGTAGAAAGGAGAGATGAGAGGTGTAGAACGAGCAGGGTCTAATGAGAGATTTATGAGGAATCGCTTTTATAAGAAGAGACGAGGAGAGAAGATAGATATTATAATTTTTCTTACAATGAAGAGAATCTAACCTTCGCCGCCATCATTAATGACCTTTAGAATGTCAAATATATTTCTAGAAAACATTTCAAATGTAGAAAATGGCAATGAGGTCATGAGAACTTGACATTTTTATTTTACTTGTTGAATATGAGATTGTAAACTCCCATGAATAAAAAATTTAATGTTGAATTCAACAAAGCCTCTATATGTTAATGGTAATATACACATGCAAGATGATAGATAGACTTTGCTGGATTTGGTGAGCTCTCTAGAAGAACCAGACTCTATAAAATGGAGAAACTGTAAACATGCAAGATAAACATCAACCAGATGTGGAGCAAAAGACCACACGACACCTTACCAAAGCTCATACCCATAAAGATAGAATAGATTAAATTGATAGATAGCTAGATAGATAGATAGATAGATAGATAGATAGATAGATAGATAGATAGATAGATAGATAGATAGATAGAGAAAGAGTACATCAGTCTAAATTTAGCTAAGATGAGAGAGAGAGAGAGAATCCAATGAATTTACGAATCTCGATTTATAAAGCTGCATAAAAGGGGTTGCTGACCGTTAAAATATTTGATGACCCATAAAAAGAAACCCTTTTGTTACAGAAAGTCAGAACGGTAAATAATGCAAGATCAAAGAGTCATTTCTCTTTCTCTGCACCGCCGCTCCGACGACCCCACACCCACGAGGTGGCTTTCTAAAAGCGCACGTTCTACCCTCTGAACATTCGTAGATTCGAACTTTCGTTCGCGCGAGAGAGAAGCTGAGGAGCTACGTCAGCCATCCGCATTCTCTCCGTCTCCATGGGATTCTTGGCATTTGTCGGAAGAGTTCTCTTCGTCTCTGTCTTCCTACTCTCCGCCTTTCAGGAGTAAGGATCATTTTTCCGATTTTTAACTTCTGGGTTTCATTTTCGGGTTTGGCTTCGAGATGGGTTGAGTGCAATTTCAAATTTTTAATCCCCTTTCGAGAATTATCCTGAAAACATTCGCCTTTTTCTCATCGTCTTTGAGGTTAAAAAATTGAATTTTTCATTTTGAAATGTCGCGACTGATTGAAATATAACTCTATGGTTAGCAATCGAAAGTATGCCATTTTACCGCCTTTACACTTGATGTGATGTATATTCTGGCGGAAAAATCTGCCATTTCACTCTACGTTCTCTTCAATTCTAGATTACGAGCTTTCCTTTTGCTTATTTCAGCTGCTACGAAATCTTTTAAAGGAGTTTTATGAATCTTAAAACGATTTCTCTTTTAGTTTGTTTCTTTTCTGACGTGTGCAAACTGATGAAATGCCTTTTAATGCTTATAGAAAAATTTATGGTGCTCTTTGACATTCATTAATGGATTACTTCTCTTCGAAATTAGGTTTAGTGAATTCGGATCTGATGGGGGGCCCACAGCCAAGGCTTTTAAGCCGAAGTTTTGCCAGCTATCCGACCATCTAAAAACTCATTTGGGCTTCCAAGTGCCCAAAATCGAAGTAAGGATCGTTTCCTTCAATAAATACATTATGTTCTGATTCGATGAAATTCCCATTTTAATATATGATACCAGATGAAGCACATAGTTGCTGCTACAGTGGCATTGAAAGGGCTTGGTGGCCTTCTGTTCATTTTTGGGAGTTCTCTTGGGGCCAGTCTCCTGGTTTGTTCCAACCTCTTCGTCTCGATCTGTTTTGAATTGCGGCTCGCTAGCTTAGCACAGATGATGTACTATATTCATGCAATCATATATCCACTCATCACATGCATATACATATACACATGGGCACATTAAAGTATACATAATATATATCTCTATCCACTTTCTCTCTATTTCTCCTTTTGCTTCTCTACCTCCCCTCTCTTGCTCTTCATGTCTCTTGCTCCTCTCATCTCCTCACACCTTCCATTTCTCTCTCACTCTCACACTCACTCAGTCTCCCTTGCCATATCCTTATCAATGTGACAAAGCTAGCAATTTTTTGTGCAGGCGTTATATCTGGCACTTGTAACTCCAATCCTCAACGATTTCTATAACCACTTTGAGAATCCAGAGTTCGCCCGATTGTTCTTAAAGTTTTCACAGGTCAATCCTTTCTCTCTATCAATCCTTTGTGCTGGATGGAATTGCCTGATTTCTCATTCTCTTGTAGAATATGTCTCTTTTCGGGGCATTACTCTTCTTTCTGGGAATGAAGGATGCCTCAGTCAAGAGGGTGTCTAAGAAAAAGGCGACCAAAGTCAAAACTGGCTAAATGGTGGTTGACTGAGATTTAGCTGAAATCGTTCATTGGTTTTGATTTTGTTCCCTTTAACTTGCAATGGCTTGTCAGACTTTCAGCATTTTTTACTATTCTTCTTTCCCCCTTTCTTAGTAGGTGGAGGATAGGGTAGAAATCATTCAATTTTCCGTAATTCACAGAGAGACAGAGAGAGAAAGAATATTTTTGGCCAATCCTTTTATCATGGCTTCCCACAGAAATTGCTCACTTGACTCTAGAAAGTTGAGGTGATCTATCATGGTGTGATTAATTATTTACCTTTGAATTTCTGCTTTGGCTATGTCTTTTCTTGTTATACTTCAGAATTTAGCTCGCATGCTATTGACATGCCTGGTCCATATTTATTTGTCCCAAACTTCTCAAATTGGAAATTACATAAAGTGCAAATAGGCATGAAAAGAGAAAACCAATGCAAAGAGGGAGTGGGAGTAAGCATAGCGAATTTGGAAGAGCTTTGTGGTTTAAACCATGTGCTTGAAGTTATGTTTAATTTTGCGTTATACCATCTTTGATGTTTTTAAAGTGAATATTTATGAAGTGCAGATTTTTCGAGTTGGCTATTAACTTCTGTGATTTTGATCGGTTAAAATTTCACAAATTCTATTATTTCTATTTGATTAAAATCTCTTTTCTTGCTTAAACTCGTTTCTCATCAGTAACTTTTCTTGAATTGTTTGGTCCTTGAAATTGGATGTCAAGAAAATGTTTGAACTCTTGAAGAACTTGATCACTAGAAGAATTTTTAAGGAGGTGAATCTCGAATTCAAAAATATTGTAACAGATTCTCTTGAAAGCTCTAATGGTGAGAACACTTGAATGATTGTTTGGCTCTCCTTCGTGATTAAATATATTCCTGGAATGATGATTGCTTGGGTTAGATCATATGTTCTGGAGATCCCCTTATAGAGAAATGTTTCAGAGTAGGACTCTGGAGAGAAGAATGAGAGTGAATCATAAATGTGAGATTTATGATTTTATCAACATTTTCACTCAAAATGAAAATTCTGATTAAATTTCACATATATTCTAAATAATCAAATTGAACATAAAATGAAATGCAATTTACTATAATAACTTTCTGACGTTACCATGAATGCAAGCCACATTGTATGACTACGTGTTAGAGAACCCTCTTCTCTTTGTGTGATATAAACTAGATCTTAAAAATTGAAAGTTTAAATAAAGTCTAATGCATCTCCCTCAATTTCTTGATCATTTATGATAATAATATAGTAATAGCATGTGTTTCATATATGTAATTTCATGATTATCATCATGTTATAATGCATATTACCATAAATTTCATGTCTTTTGAGTATATTGTGTTATTTTACTTCTATCTTTTTTGAATGATTTTATGGTAAATTATATTCATAAGTTTTCATGATTTCAAGGTTTTGGTGATTTGAAGGATAAAAAGAAGAGAATAATGAGAAAAATGAAGTCAACTTCTTTTGACCTAGTTGATTTTTTTGAAATCAACTTAAGTCAAAGAAACTGAATTTATCATTATTTGTAGTCTTATTTTTAGGGTAAGTTAGATGTACTATGACGTGATAATTTAGAAAATTAGATTTTGGATCTAATGCCACAAAAGTTCATAGAAAATGGCCTTAAATTTTGAAATATATGATTTTACCAAGGTTATATAAATTATTCCCATTTTCCTTAACTTTTTTAAGAATTACTGCCAAGCAAAAAATTTGATTTTTCAAGGTTTTATATGGGTGTTCCAATGTGCTAGAAAACCAATAGGCTAGCCCACGCTCATGCGGCCCCTACTTAGCCGAAGTGTGCTGTTTCATTGATGTAATTTTTTTAAAAGTATAAAATTTTGCCAAGTTTTCTATAGTTTTCATGTTTGAAGGATTTGAATGAAGAGAATAATTATAATAATAAAAAGAACTTGGTTTAGCTATTCAGACTTGACTAAATGCCTCAAGGTGCATGCTATTTTTTGTTTTCTCCTTTTTTTCCTTAATTATGAATGTCATGGGAAGAAAGAATTTGGTATGAAAAAATGGGGGGAAAATTAAAATGACGTTTAGATGCTAAAAAATGATTCCAAAGGGTAGGATATTTTCTATAAGTTTTTCAATTTCACAAAAAATCTTCACAAATGAGCCTTGAAGGTCTCTGAAATTTCAGGCTTTCCTTAGAAGAGATATTACTAGATTTGATAAAATGAAAAAAGTATAACTATAGATCTTAAAGATCTCTAAGAGATATACTATCTTCAAGATTGAAGAAACAAAAATGGTGCAAATATCATGAATTCAATAGACCTTGTTCACTAAAATGAATCTCATCTTTAAAACCAGAAGGAATCAAATCATATTTTAAGAACTCCAATCAAATATGCATATCTAAAGGAAAGATTTCACCGTTTCTTGAATCAGGGCTTTGATACCATATTTAGATTGGAGAAAACTGAGTATTGAAGTCCCTTCTAATTTCAGCAAAAATCAGCCTCACGATCTTGGTAGAGATCATCAAATGTAGTCTATGCTTACTTAATTTGATTTCATATCAATCACTAAAAAATCTACAAGAAACATGGCAATTCTCTACTTGAACTATCACATCTCATATTCTTCATTCCATAAAGTTATCTAATCAACCCATCGACAAGCTCTAAGCTTCAAATTTAAATTCATCATAAATGGTTTTAGGCATAATATCTCTGCTAGTTCCAAGGTCTAAAAGAGATCTATCAAATCTTACTACTCCTATTTCACATTTAATTAATGTAGATCGAGGGCTCATCCTTTTCCTAGTATCTTAATAAAAAAATTAAGCTAACACTTTTAGAAAGGTGAACTCTCTTTGGTTTCTATACAAGGCTCTATAGAAAATTTGATTTGAAAAATGGGAAAATAATGAAAATGAATTTTTAATTTTAAGATATGAATTTTTAACTGTAGGAAGTTTTATAGCAGTTATCTAGATTTTTATTATTTTTATTTCCATATTTTCAAAAAAATTAGGATTAATTTTTGAAATGGAGGCTCGCACACAGACACGATGGCATGACCACAAAGCAGCATGAAAAGGAGGCTACAGGGAATGCTTGGGGCTTGCTTCACACATGCATGCATGGCACCATGTTGACATCTTAATGGGTAAGGACTAACTTTAGGCAATTTATCAATTATGTTGTTGGCATCAAAATAATGGGACGCACTAACTTTTTACATTGTATGTTTTTTCATAGTTTCTCCTTGTCACACTAAAATACTAGGCATTTTCAAAGAACTTATTTCATCTTGGAAAGCTAAACCAAGTTATTCATCTTCCTCTCCTCCTTTTTATTATTTTCTTCTCTCAAATCCTAAAAACACGAATACTTGAGAAAACATGCTTAATCAAAGTTTTTTCATCTTGAAAATTTTAAACATGATTACTGTATAACATGATGCCTAAATATACGTATAAAATGAGAATTTGAGCGAAGTGGCAACTTAGAAAGTTTTCATAAAATCTAACTAATTGTTTAAAAATGATATAGGTTTGAGTGCAACTAACATGTTATCAAAGACATGCGCATGTAGGAGTAACAATACGATTTTGTGCGATTGTTAATTTCACACAAACTCGTGTCAAAATAAGTTCCAAACTTACCAATTTAAAGATTAAATCACTAATTAAATAGTATAGTGGTGAACAAGAGTCAACTCCACAGAGAAATAAGGGAAATTTTGAAATGTCTTTGAAATTCAATCAAATCAGCCAATGAATTGAGGTGAGAAATGAGGGATTTTAGTATATTAAGAAAAATAACTCCAAGAAGAATCCTTGAAATCAAAAATCATGAAATTTAGATCATAATTCGCGGAGAAATCAATGAAACAAGTTGATGAAGAAAATTTCGTTCGCCAAGAGAGAGAAAATATAAAATTATCTATAATTTGATTAATTTACCATTCAGAACTAAAATTTAATGCTATAGGAAGAAAGATTAGAAGGAAAACATGTAATTTAACCTGACGTCGCGCTCGAAATGATTCAATTAATCATCATATTCAAGGCTTTTCATTCCGCGATTTCGAAAACAAATTTCAGCGCTCAATAGGTGATTTCTTCCGATTTTCTCCACCAAATCTTAATTTCAAACACTCCTCTAATGTGGAAACGAGTCTAGAAGAAGAAGAAATCAAGTGATTCTAGGACTAAGTTGTCTAAACAGTTTGATTGGCTCAATACATCCAACAACAAGTTTTTCTCTCGAAGAACATCTCATTTTATAAAGAAATTACGGCGACCGTTGGATGAGTCTCTTCATCTTTGATCAAGGGCTCAGATTGAACGCCAGTTTGTGAAGCGTCATCATTAAGTCGCATCCTTTCGATCAACGATGAAGCGCCCAAATTTTTTCATGACTCACGTCATGAAGAAGCATCGCTCAATGTCCACCGTTTGATTTTTCATCAAGCGATCAAGATGGTTACACGTGTCCATCAAGGGGCATTCAATCTCAACCATTATAACTCTCTAGATGAGCGGCTGAGATTAAATCATCTTAAAATGAATCATCGCCTAATGAGATGCAGCCACGTACCCCCTCGAATAAGTTAAATCGACAATCACGATTAAATCACACGATTAGACGCTTCTCGTTGCTCCACGTCACCTGTAAATAAAAACAAAGATAAATAGTTCCACATGACATAAATTCAAGATTTTTACAAGTAAATAAGATATGCAAGTATAGTGGGTTAGCAAAAATCCATAATGGATGCTTAACCCACTAATTACTCACACGCTCGCGCACACGCACACACGAGCACACATGCAAACGCACATATGCACATAAACGCTGACACTTGGCAACGCTCTGCCACACCAGCTTGCGATATTAAAAAACATTTTTTTTTATTTTTTTAAAAATCAAAAATAACTTTAAATAAATTCAAAAAAATTCTAGAAAAATCCCTGAAAATAAGAAAATTCATAACTTTCAAAATATAACTCTAAATTATTCCATTTTTTTGGATCAGAAATTAAATTATCTATCATTATAAAAATTTCAAATATTTAAGTAACAAGAGAATAAATTTTTCATTCAAAAATACACTCATTTCTTTTAGAAAATAAAACTAGAAAAATACATGAGTGTAAATAAAAATATTTTCTCTTATCATTTACGCATGAAAGTAAAATTATGATCTCAATTATAGATGCGAATAAAACTATATTATTGAATTATGCATAATTATCCCTAAAATGATATATTTTATATCATAACCTAAAATTAATGAAATGATAGATATGTACTCAAAATATGATAACATGCATACAAATGAAATATTTAATGTCTTTATTTGCATTAATAAACATATAAATTCATGTATAAATTTCATGCTATCAAGGAGCACTTACTAGTTGGAGATAGTAGGAGCACACTCTACTATCACTAGCTACAAACATCAATTCATGGTCATCTTCTCAACCGCATCATAGGCACGTGTGCTTGACACATCTTATCCAAAGATATTATTGATAACATGCTGTTTATGCATGAAATTACATGATTATTAATACAATTAAAGGCATTAATTATTCCAAATATATACATGTTATCATATTTTAAGTATATTTCTATCATTTTGTATTATTTCATGTTATGATCTAAAAAAACACCACTTTATGGATTATTATGCATAATTAAACATTATAATCTTTAATACTAATTATAATTGAGATCATAATCATGTTTTAAGGATAAAAATATAAGAGAAAAGATCTTTATTAACATTTATGTATTTTTATAAAGTTATTTTATAAAGATAAATAAAGTTAATAAATTAATTAAAAAAATTTCTCTTATTATTTTAAGAATTTGACTTTTTATAATGATAGATTGTTCAATTTATGATCCAAAAAAATAAATTTGAATTAATTTGGAGTTGTATTTTGAAAGTTATGATTTTTAGAATTTATAGGAATTTTTTTGGAATTTATATGAATTAATTTAGATTTTTAAACTATTTAAAAAAATAAAAAAATGCAAAAATGGGTGCATTTATCGCGTGATAACATGTCACATTAACATAATAAAACATGAATTTTGATGCATATTAAGGTATAAATGGTTTCATTTACATGCATGTTATCATACTTATGTGTATTTTTCTATCATTCTATGAAAAAGTCACTATAATCTCAAAAATACTTTAAATACTTTAAATTAGGGTTAAATATGATGAATTAAAAGATAAAAATTAAATAAACCAGCTTTACCTGACATTATAAAGGTTTTTAAAATTAAAATAATGAGAGAAAAGGTCTTTATAAACATTTATTTACTTTTTTAAGTTAAAATCTTTAAATAAATAAATGTATTTTTGAAATAATATTTAAAACTCTCATTATTTATTAATTTTGACTTTTTAGAATGATAGATAATTAAATTTCGGATCAAATGAAAGAAATTTGGATTAATTTGCAGTTATATATTAAAAGTTATGAATTTTCTATTTTTAGGGATTTTTTCTAGATTTTTTTGAATTTATTTCGATTTTTAAATAATAAAAATGAATTAAAAAAAGGGGGGCAAAAAGCGCGTAAATTCCGCGCGGGACCCGCATGGATGCGACGTGGCACGCAAGGCCACGTGGCAGAGCCACGTGGACCCACGCGGCGCCTACGCGTATACAGATATTTATATTTTATATAGTTTATATAATGCATAATGTTCAGCCTTCCGTATATCGAAAGGGTATTCAAACCCTCTAAACCGTCGCATCTTATAAACACTTTTGTTCCCTGTAATTTTTTTCCGTGTGGGACTAAGTCCCATACAATTCTAAGATGCAGGTGACGTGGACTTACGAAGGGCGTCGGATCAGGCGAGGCGCGGAAGATGGCGCATCGATCGCGTGGGCTCGTGGTCCACCGGATCCGATCAACGCACCTGCCTTAAATGTGGGCGTTATAACGGCCGAGATGCGATCTGGTGGGGAGCATCGTGATCGCTGGATCGCGATCCAACAGCGACAAATCGAGGCGTTTTTATAACGCTAATCCGCGCGGATCATCAGTGCCGTCGATCGAGATCGGACGGCTACAACTTAACTGAAATGGTCCATGATGGACCGCTCCATCGTAACCGTCGATCGAAACGATCGGACGGTTAACCCAAATGTACTATAAAATGACATGTTCTTCAACGATTCTAAGCATTCGAGTTGGAAATCAATCTAATTGAGTTGTCTAGACACCTTCCCTCTCGTTTCTCTTGATCTCAACGTGTTCTACCTTCAATTCCGCACCTCCGAAGCTCTTGAAATCAAGATTTCATCGTGTATATCAGTAGAAATTACAGCTTGAACTCATCGTGGCGTTCTTCGGTATTTTCGTCGATTAATCGGATTAATCGAGCTAATCCGATTGCTAATCATGGTTAGTGGAAGCGGTTTTTACCAAGGATTAGTTTATTTAAGTTTGATTTCGATTTAGATTAGGATTTAAGGTTCAACTTGGTGGAAATTTAGATAAAATCGCGATTTTTGATTCCGAAATTTTCTCTCCACTTCAAATTTTGATTTCGCCGCGAAATCAAGTCGAAATTCGATGATTCTTGATTCCGTGGAATCTATTTGAAGTCCTCTTTCATAATTTACCATTTTCCCCAATTTCTATCATCAATTCATCGTCCGATTTGATCAAATTTGAAGAATACATCAAGAATTTCCTTATTTCCCTGTGGATTTGACCCTTATTTACCATTATGCCACTCAATTCGTTATTAATTCCTTAAATTAGTAAATTCGGTATTATTTTTGACACGAGACCGTGTGAAATCAACGACCTCGCAGTCTCGTCTCGTCATCGCGCGAGCCCACGTGGATGCGACGTGGCACTCGTGGCCATGTGGCAGTGCCACGCGGACCCGCGCGAGTGCCTGCATGGCACGGATGTGACATGTGCTATTTATATTTATCGTAATATTAAGGTTATAGTACATATAAGCATCCGATAGTTCGGATTTAAGCAAATGGTAACATCCGCTCTACCCTTTATACACGTACGACTCCTTAATCTTTTCCTTTTGGGACTATGTTCCATCTTTCAAATTGTTTTCAGGCGACGTGGCAGCATCCAGCGCATCGGATCGGAATCGGGAGAAATAGCGCGCATCGATGCGGTGGACACGAGGTCCACGCGATCACCGATCAACACACGTGCATTAAATGGAGTTAAGTGAATCAAGATCTGCCGTTCGTTTAAAGAGTTATAACAGTAACGATTAATCGTGATCGGAGGATCTTCCAATTAATCATGACCATCAGATGGATATCGAACGAACGAGACGAATCGATGCATCTCCTTCTTCTTATGAAGTGGACGCATATAAAGCCTTCATCGCCGATCGAATGGTCATCAATCGAAGGCAACGATTCGTGAAACGATGTCTCATCGCGACCGTTGATCGCAATGAGTCTCTTCATCCAACGGTTGCGCCCTAATTTGTACTTCTTTTAATGCAGTTCTTTGCAACGGAAGAACTTGCCCGTGGAATTTTGAGAAATTTGACTTATTTAGACACCCGTTTCATGTGCCGTTTGATTCCTAGTGTTCTTAATGCATTTTTGCATCCATTGAATGCTTGACATCAAAGTTTGATCGAGAGAGGAAGAAGAAATCACATCTTGAACTTCAATTTTTGTCTTCGGAAACTCGGAATGAAAAGCCATGCATCCTGCGATTAATTGGATCATTTCGAAGGCTAATTTGGGTTAGATTGCATGTTTTCATCTTAATCTTTCATCATTTAGTGTTAATTTTACATTTTGAATCGTAGATTAAGTTTAATTTTGTTTTAACTTCTGTTTTAAATCAATTTCGCGATACGAATTTTCTCCTAACTTCAAACTTCGATTACTCTGCGAATTCTCATCCAAATCACCTGATTTTTGATTCCATGGATTCGCAATTGAGTTATCTTTCTTAATATCTTAAATTTCCCAATTTCTAACTTCAATTCATCGTCCGATTTGACCGAATTTCAATGATACATCTCAAATTTCCCTAATTCTCCGTGGATTTGACCCTTAATTACCATTATACTATCTAATTAAATTGATTAATCAAAATTTGATAAGTTGATGACTTTGTTTTGACACTGAATCGTGTGCATTCAACGACCATACAATTTAGTCTCGTCAATTATCCCTACGGATTGCCACTTGAGTTCATCATCTCCTTTCCAGGTCACTCACATTATTACTCTATGATGTTATGCTTTTCTTGCTTCCTCTTTTCCAAGTTGAGATCGTGCATATATTTTCTCGAATTTGAGGGAGAGTGTGAAAGAACATTACAACCCAACACTCACTTATCGCAATCTTATCTCACTTTTATGGCACCGACAAGTATATCGATCATGGATTCTACATACATTCTTCTCATTTTCTCACTCATCTATCTTTCCACACTAATAATGGTACGGAAATCAAGGAATAGAGCTTAATACCTCCCCTTGAGAAAAATAATAAGATGTCATACGAAGGGAAAATGTATAATGAGACGAATACCTGAGATGAGTTATCAAAGAATAATATTCACCTCAAAATTCCATGCCAAATAATTAACTCAGTGTGCCCATCAGCAGGGTTCAATTCAAATTTATTTCTAGATGATCCATCATGTTCCAACCTTGCATGTATTCATGATCCATCATGATTCTTTCTCCTCATTTTCACCTTTCTCTCCCATTTTTCTCCCCCTTTCATGCTCTCTCTTTTCCCTTTTCCCTCCATCTTTTCTCTCTCTTTTCCTTTCTCTCTCTCCTTTGAACTGTATATCTATCATTATTTTATTCTCTGGCAGTCATAGTTGACTAGTCAACGGATGATCGGGACCTATGTAACGAACAGCTGGACGGACGCGGAACCTGATCAACCCGAGCCCTAAGTAGTATATCTCAAATTGCGCTGTATTATATACCCTGATCGTCTGGAGGCTCTAATTTTGAAGCTTGTTCTCGAGCAGCAAAGTCAAGTCAACGTTCAGATTTCAGACTGGCTTGGTCAACGTCGCGACGATGGAAGGGTCTTCGCTGTCCGGATTCACCGTGGCCTCGCCACTGTGAATCGCTTCTGCGGAGGTGCACGTAAGTGCAATTCCATTCTCTCTCTAACTCTCTCTCCGGAAATCCTGAGAGGTCATTTAGCATAGAAGAGGGGGAAGGAGGGAGAGTGGGCGTACTTTGCAATGATCGATCCACGTGCGACGGCCCGACGACGAAGTAACGTTCCTCGTTGACTGTTTGCCGTGACGATGCCCTCTGTCGAATTAAAAAGAAGAGAGAGAAAGGAACAATAATAGATTAATAGAGAGATAGAGAAAGCGGGAAACAGAGACTCAGCAAGTGAGGGAAAGAGAGAGAGCGGGAACAGAGACTGAGCAAGTGAGAGATAGGCATACAGATGCACGAGGTGAGAGGAATAGAAAGAGATGAATCTTTGAAGTGCACACAAGTCGACAGGTAGGGTTGGCCGATCATGATCGATCGAGATCGATCGTCAAAAGATCGACACCTCGATCGATCAAAGGGGTCTGTGCGCCGATCGATCGTCGGCTGATCGTCGATCGATCGAGGTCGACGATCAGTAAGAGGGAGAGACGGAATTTCCGTCGCGAGGAGAAGAGGCGGGAGAACTTCTTCTCCCTCTCTCTAGTCTCTCCTCCTCGCTCCCTCTCACGCGACGGAATTTCCGTCACGAGGAGAGGCGGGAGAACTTCTCCTCCCTCTCTCTAATCTCTCCTCCTCGCTCCCTCTCACACGACGGAATTTCCGTCACGAGGAGAGGCGGGAGGAGAACTTCTCCTCCCTCTCTCTAGTCTCTCCTCCTCGCTCCCTCTCCCGCGACGGAATTTCCGTCACGAGGAGAGGCGGGAGGAGAACTTCTCCTCCCTCTCTCCCGTTTCTCTCTCTCCTCATCGCTCCCTCTCTCGCGACGGAATTTCCGTCGCGAGGAGAGGCGGGAGAACTTCTCCTTCTTCGTCTCCGTATCTCTCTCGCTCGCGCGCCCATGCGCGCGCGATCCCTCTCGCGACGGAAATAATTTCCGTCGCGAGAGGAGTTCTCCGTCACCCTCACCTTCCGGCGTTCTCCTCTCCCCCCTCTTCCCCGTTTTTCACTCTCTCTCATTTTTCTCCTCCCTCGATCAACGATCCGAGTCGGAGGAATTCTCCTCCCAACCTCTCTCGGCCAGTCGGCCGAGAGAGCTGCTTCTCTACTATTCAGCATATGGCAACCGGAGACTTTCTTCTTCGTCGTCTTCCACCAGAGGATGTGAAACTGAGGGACGAAGAAGCACGGAGGTTTTATATTTTAAAAATAAAAATTATGCAGAATTTTTATTTTGCAGAGTATCACCGGCAATGTGCAGAGTATCAAGGTGGCGATGAAGAAGCTTCTGACGATGAGCTTCTGAGAGAGCAAGAGAGCGCGAGAGAGTGCGAGAGAGCGCGAGAGAGTGCGAGAGAGCAAGAGAGAGCAAGAGAGCGCCAGTGAGAGAGTGAATTTAATTTATCAGAATTAAAGCTCGATCACGGCGATTTCATCGATCGATCATCGATCAATCACAAAATTAAGTTTTCGCTGATCGCCGATCGATCGATCGATCGATGTGCGACGATCAGATCGGCGACTCGATCAAAATTGACCAACCCTATCGGCAGGGTGCTCTGTAATTATCGTTCGAGCACAGAAAGAAAGCTTGCGTAGACTTGGTAGAGGAAATGGGGAGCCGAGCCATTGCATTGCAAGCGTTTAGAGACACTGTACCGCACATCCCGTTGTCTAGCTCCCCCCCTCTCCCTCTCTCTTAAAACCGTCAACCATACAAGGTTGTAGGCCATTCCGGAGACCACGAGGAACGCACCGACGACCTTTCTCCCGCTCCCTCCGGCGTTAAAAAACCGCCGCATGGATAGATAACAGTTCTGGAGAGAGAAAGTAGAGGATGAAGGGAACGGGATCTCCCTGCGGAGCGCCCTCTGTTCGTATAGGATATCTATCAAGGAAGAGAACCAATAGAAGACCAAATATCTGCCAAAGTTCAAGTGTGACTTTTTCCTCTTACGAGTGTCCTTACGAGTGCACTACAATGACATATTCTCGTCGTCCAATTATCCTTCATATGAATAATCGCTGGAGTGTAAATCGTGAATAATCTTTTTTTTTTATGAGAGATCAATGCATCCTTATATCGCTCGTCTTTCCTCCCCTTGGATTGTAGTGTCACCCCCTCGTCGATCATGCATTCTCACCGACAAGAAGCTAACACTCTCCTTGGATTATGAGGTCCCTCCTTGGCTTTAGAGGTTTATTTTCCTCCTCCTTGGGTAGGGAGAACTGTACCCACTTATTGAAGCAAAAACTGAATCGAAAACAGGTCAACACATTCTCGTTAGATAAGCAAATCTCTCCTTTCATCGGAGGGTTCGACCCCTTTCTTGCAGTAGAAATTTTTAAGAAGTTAACATTTACCCTCTCTCTAGATTTAATAGATTGGGATCCCTTAGGAATTCAAGGAGTCTGTAGTTTGTCAACTAAAAATAGAATGATTTGATACTGTTGGACAAAGAAGAACGAGCAAGACGTGCTTCTATAGTCAAATAAGTGGCGCAAAGGGTATAATTTCATATAGTCCCTAAAGAGGAACTAATTTAACAAACAAGTCTATGGAGAAATAGACAAAGAACTCAAAATTCAAAAGAGTCCTCTATTAATCTCCCAAAGACAAAGGTCCCAATTTCAAGAAAGGACCAAACAAAAGACTTGTATTTCAGATGATGTTTTCGACATATACCCATGGAGAGTAGGGTCTTCCTTTTATAGAACACAAGAGAGACCCACTCTCCCAACTATACCGTATGGGATAAACCACTAAAAGACAAAAAAATTTGAGAAAAGTTCAGAGGAGAGAGAGAGGGAACAAAGAAAAAAAGGGCGGAGGAGAGAGAGTGACAAAAAAGTAACAAACTCCACCTTGGCCTGATCACCTCCGGAACTGTCAAAGATGATAAAATAAAGTTCAAGGATGAAGCGAGATCAAATCGAGGCAGTGCAGAAACTTTGCTTCTATAAGCGACTTGGTCATCATGTCAGCAGCAATGTCGTGAGTGCTGGTTTTCTTTAAAATGGCATCCCCGTCTGCAAAAGTATCGCAAATTAAGTGATAAAGTACCCCGATATGCTTCGTCTATTCATGAAACATAGTATCCTTAGCCAAGTAAGTGGCACTCTAACTATCACAGAACAGGCTATGAGATTGTTTCTTCATAAAAACTTCACCAAACAATCCACGCAACCAAATGGCCTCCTTATCTGCTTCAATGAGAGCCATATATTATGCCTCTTTAATTGACAAAGCAATAGAATGTTGCAAAGTGGCTTTCCAATGCATGGCACTGCCACCTATGGTGGAAACATAGCCTGCGAGGGACCTCCTTTTATCAAGGTCACCTTCATAGTCAAAATCAACAAAGCAAACAATATTGGTGTTGGACCCTCCAAAATGCAAGCATTTGTCCGTTGTCCCACAAAGATACCTGAAAATCTATTGGACAACTTTCTAATGTTCTTTTCCAGGATTAGCCATATATCTGCTCACCACTCTAACTGCATGAGACAGATCAGGATGACTGCAAATCATAGCATACATCAATGAACCAACTGCACTTGTATAAGGGAACTTGGACATGAATGCCATATCAGCTTCAGTACAAGGACAGAGACGAGAAGAAAGTTTAAAATTTGCAACAAGAGGGATACTAATTGGCGTGGAGTCCTTCATATTAAATCTGGAAAGTATCTTCTCAATATACCCCTTTTGACTAAGAGATATACTACATGCTCCTCAATCTTTGAGGATCTCCATGCCAAGCATCTTCTATGCTGCACCACGATCTTTGATCTCGTATTCCTTACTAAGCAAAACTTTTATATTCTGAATTTCAGTTTCATTCAAAATATCATCAACATGTAGCAACAAATAAATGGGTGAGGCAGAAGATTTCTTCAAATAAACACAACTATCAAATCTGCTCCGAGTGAAGTTCAACTTGGTCATAAAAGAGTCAAAACTTTTATACCATTGGCGAGGAGACTATTTCAACCCATTGAGTGACCTCTTGAGTTTACGGATAAGGTCCTTCTTCTCAAGATCAACAAAGCCTTCAAGCTGCTCCATATAAATCTCCTCCTCAAACTCTCCATTTAAGAAAGCCGTCCTCACATCAAGTTGCTCTAGCTCATAATCATGATGGGCAAAAATTCCCAAAAAAGCTCGAATGGATTTTTCTTTCACCACGTGTGAAAACACGTTTGTATAATCCACTGAAGCCTTTATTCACCACTCTTGCCCTAAAACGAGAATCATCAATGCCCGGTATCCCATCCTTGCCTTTTGAACACCCACTTACTATGAATAGGTTTCTTATGCGCAGGAATTGACGAGATGAGACCGCGAGGTCGTTGATTTTATACGGTCTCGTGTCAAAAATATTTCCGAACTTACCAATTTGATGAAAATGTATCGAATTGAAGGGTATAATGGTAAATAAGGGTCGAATCCATAGGGAAATAAGGAAATTCTTTATGTATTCTTCAAAATTGATCAAATCGGACGATGAATTAATGATAGAAATTGGGGAAAATGGTAAATTATGAAAGATAACTTCAAATCGATTCCACACAATCAAGAATCATTGAATTTGAACTTGATTTCGTGGAGAAATCGAAGATTGAAGTGGAGAGAAAATTTCGGACAAAGAAATCACGATTATATCTAAAATTCAACGAAATTAAACCTTAAATCCTAATCTAAATTGAAATCAAACTTAAATGGACTAAATATTAGTAAAAACCGCTTCCACTAACCATGATTAGCGATCGGATTAACTCGATTAAACCGATTAATCGACGAAAACACCGAAGAACGCGTTCGCGAGTTCAAGCTGCAATTTGTACCGATGTATTGGGCCAAATATTGATTTCAAGGGCTCCAGAGGTGCAGAATTGAAGCTAGAACATGATGAGATCAAGAGAAATGAGAGGGGAGGTGTCTAGACAGATCAATTTTATTGATTTCCCACTCGAATGCTTTAGAACGTCGAAGAACACATCGTTTTATAGTACATTTGGGCATAACCGTCCGATGGAAACGATCGACGATTACGATGGAACGGTCCATCGTGGACCGTTTCAGTTAAGTCGTAGCCGTTCGATCGTGATGGACGGTCCAGATGAGCTGCGTGGATTAGCGTTATAAAAACGCTTAAGATCGCGCCGTTGGATTGCGATCTGACGGTTGAGATGCTCCCCATGCGATTAAATCTCGGCCGTTATAATCCATATAATTCCAGCACGTGCGTTGATCATCTCCGATGGACCGCGAGCGCACGCGATCGACGCGTCATGTTCCGCGCCCTGCCCGATCCAACGCACCGTGAGCGGCCACGTCACCTGCACTTTAAAGACTGTGTGGGACTTAGTCCCACACGGGAAAAATTAATGAAGGCAAATGGGTTTATAACGAGCGACATTTTAAGGGGATTAATAATTCCCTTCTGATAAACGAAAGGCTATACTTATAAACTATATTATAATAAATATAAATATCGCGCTTACGTCACATCGCCGCATAGGCGCCGCGTGGGCCCACGTGGCGCTGCCACGTGGCCCTAAGTGCCACGTCGCATCCACGTGGGACCCGCGCGAAAAATTACCTATTTTTGCCTTTTATTAAATCATTTTATTCATTTAAAAATTGAAATTAATTCAGAAAAAATCACTAAAAATAGAAAATTCATAACTTTTAATATATAACTCCAAATTAATCCAAATTTCTTTCATTTGATCCAAAATTTAATCATCTATCGTTCTAAAAGACAAAAATTGATAAATAATGAGAGTTTTTAAATTTTCATTTCAAAAATACATTTATATTTTTAAGGATTTTAACTTAAGAAAATGTAAATAAATGTTTATAAAACATTTTCTCTCATTATTTTAAGTTTAAAACCTCTATAATCTCAAGTAAAGATGGGTTATTAATTATTTATCTTTTAAATCATCATATTTAACCCTAATTTAAAGTATTTTTTAGATTATAATGACTTTTTCATAGAATGATAGAAAAATACACATAAGTATGATAACATGCATGTAAATAAAACCATTTATACCTTAATATGCATCAAAAATCATGTTTTATTTTGTTAATGTAGCATGTTATTAGGAATCTTCACAAGGTCCCACATTCTATTTTTCTTCAAGGACTCCATCTCTTCTTGCATAGCGGTGACCCACTTAGCTGCATTAGGAGATTGAACAGCCTCTTCATAACACAATGGTTCTGAAAAGCTATCAATATCTTCAGAAATAGTCAGAGCATAAGCAACTAAACATGCATGGGCATACCGTGGTGGAGGCCAAATTTCATATCGAAGTCTATCAAATGCAATAGAAATGAGCTAGTGGATTAGCTTCATAATCATTTTCATCAATAACATTATGTTTCGAAGATGTAGATATCAAAGGAGGAAAGTCCACCTCAACATGGCTGGTCCCTACTTGAGAGTCTTGACTTGGTTGACAACTCATGTCTTCTTGGTCGTTGGAAGGTCTCTTCCACATAGCAGCCTCATCAAAGACAACATCTCTACTATAAATGACCTTCTTGTCCTCAAGACACCATAACTTGTAGCCATTGATACCAGGTTTAAAGCCAAGAAACACACACTTGGCTCATCTCAGAGCAAGTTTCCCATTATCAACACGTGCATATGTTGCACGCCCAAAAATTCTCATAATAGAATAATCAGCGGGAGAACCAGACTATAGCTCCTGTGGACTCTTCTTCTCAATTGCGGTGGAGGGCGAACGGTTCACTGATAACATGCAATCTTAACATGATAAAACATGATTATTAATGCAATTTAAGGCATAAAACATTTAATTTATGTGCATGTTATCATACTTTGAGTGCATTTTTATCATTCTATGCATATTTATGTCATAATCTCAAAATACACTAAATTAGGGTTAAGTATGATGAATTAAGGATAAATAATTTTATAACCCATCTTTACTTGAGATTATGAATGGTTTTTAAAGTTAAATAATAAGAGAAATCATTTTTATGAACATTCATTTAATTTTCTAAAGTTAAAATCTTTTAAAAAAATGAATGTATTTTTGAAATATAAATTAAATCTCTTGTTATTTAAATATTTTGAATTTTTAGAATGATAGATAATTAAATTTCAGATCAAATGAAAGAAATTTGGATTAATTTGGAGTTATATATTAAAAGATATGATTTTTACAATTTTAGGGATTTTTTCTGGATTTTTCCTGATTTTTCTGATTTAAATTTCTATTTAAAAACGATAAAAAAATATTAAAAAAAATAAAAAAAGGGGGCCGCGGGGCCCGCGTGGATGCGACGTGGCACGCAAGGCCACGTGGCAGCGCCACGCGGACCCGCGCAGCGCGCCTACGTGGCGCGGTATACTATTTATTTATTATATACATATATATAAATGGGTCTTTGTCCTTCCCTATATGGGAAGGGTCATACCTATAGAAACCGTCGAGTATTATATACCCGACAGTTTCATTTATTTAAGCCGTGTGGGACTAAATTTTATAACTTACTTACCTTGTAGGTGACGTGGTGCGACGACAGGCGTTGGATCTCGCGGATGGGTGATCGACGAACGTCGATCGCGTGAGCTGCGGACCACCAGATCACATCAAAACCACGTGCTAAATAAAAGAGTTATAACGGTCGGATGAGGCGACACGTGGCAGCATCACCACGCTTCGATCGCGTGTACACTGGGTGCACCAGAGATCATCAGGACACGTGCGTTAATTAAAGTGTTATAACGGTCCTGATTTAATCGGGCGCAACTCATCTGGACCGTTGGATCGCGATCTAACGGACGAGCTCTCACGCGTTTTATAACGCATATCTCAAGATCAATCTGGAGCGTCCATTCAAGATCGTGAGGCCCATCTTCAATCGTAACGGTTCACCGTTACGAACGAATCGCAACCGTCGATCAAGCCTCAATTACACCGATCGAACGGTTACGCTTTTTCGCCCCTATAAATAGACGAGACTTCGTCGTTCTATGTATTCGAGGAGGATTTTCACTTAATCGACCTATCTACACCCTTCTTTTCTCGAATCTCTCATGTGTAATCACTTCTAGACTCGATTACGCGTCCATGGAGTGTTTATATGTGAGATTTCGTCGATCGTGCGAGGAGAATTTGTCTCTTGAACTCCGACTATCACGTTTGAATTCGCGGAACAAATAGCCGTCGATCCGGCGATTAATTGGATCGATTCAAGCGTTATTTCGGGTTAGAAATCATCTTTTCTCTCTTATCTATCGTCATGTAGCATCAATTTGTAATTTAGGATCTTAATTTAGCTTAATTTAGATTTTAATTTCAAGTGTGCTCTTCGCGAGTTCCGAAAATTTCTTCCTACTTCCATCTTTGATTTCTCCGTGATTACTAATCCAAATCGAGTGATTTTTGATTCCACGGATAGATCTTTGAGTCTTCTTTCCAAAAAAACACCATTTTCCCTAATTTCTCACCTCAATTCATCATCCAATTTGACCAAATTCTAAAAGATATCTCGAAAATATCTAAATTCCCTGTGGATTCGACCCGTATTTACCATTATACCCCTCAATTCTCTCTTAATTCCCCAAATTGGTAAGTTCGGTATTATTTTTGACACGAGACCGTGTGAAATCGACGACCTCGTGGTCTCGTCTCATCATTCACCCAATAACACGTAATCATAGAAGCCTCAACTGAAAAAGAATAAGTCAAAGCCGCATTCAAAAGCAAACACCGGACCTTCTCAATCAACGTCTAATTCATGAGCTCTAGAGCACCATTCTGTTGTGGCGTATGACGAACAATCAAATGCCTTTGAATTCCGTCGGAATTACAAAAAAAGCTAAAGTCATTTGAGCAGAATTCAAGGCCATTATCTATCCTCAAATTCAAGGCCATTTGAATAGATTTCGTGGTTTGCTTCTCCACCATAATCTTTCATTCCTTGAAGCTCTGAAAAGCCTCAGATTTATGCCTCAAGAAATAGACCCACACTTTCCTTGAAAAATCATTAATAAAAGTCAGCATATAGTGAGCTCCACCATGGGATGGACCACTAGAAGGACCCACTAATCCGAATGGATATAATCAATACTGCCCTTCGTAGTGTGTATCCCCAAAGAAAACCTCACACGTGTCTGCTTCCCAAACACCCAATGCTCATAGAAATCCAGCTTGTTCGTGCACTAACCCCACAACAAGCCTCGACGACTAAGCTCGTTCATGCCTTGCTGACTCATATGGCCAAGTCTCATATGCCATATCTTTGTAATATCAGCGTCCGATGGAGTAGATGATGCAACTATGGCATCGCCCAAAACAGTGCTGCCTTCCATGACATACAAGTTTGCATACCTCCTATGCCCCTTCAAAACAACAAGAGCACCTTTCAAAAATTTCAAAACTCCACCTTCACCGACAAATGTTTACCCTTTGGAATCAAGATTACTCAGGGAGATAAGGTTTCTTTTCAAATCTGGAACATACCTCACATCACCAAAATTCCAAATAGTGCCATCAAACATATGAACCTGCACATTTCCAATACCCTGTAGCTTGGAAGGAGTACCATTTCCCATAACAACGATACCATGAGAGACAATAGTATATGACATAAACGCATGATAATGCTGAAAAATATGAAACTTGCATGCGGAATCAAGAATCCAATCATCAAAATTAGCTGATTCACCATTAGAAACGACCAAAAGTTCACCTGAATCTTGGCCTCCAATAGCGTTGGCTTCCGCTAGCTGATCTTCTGGTTGACCTTGCTCTTGGCCTCCAGCCCTCTTGTTTCGTATTCTGCAACTTGTAGCTCTCAGACTTAATATGCCCCTTCTTCCTCCAATAGTTGCAAGTCTTCTCACGATTCTTGGACTTTGATTTGCCTCGAGAGCCACCATTTTTTCCTCTCTATATCACATCCTCGAATAACATGACCCTCTGCTTGGGTCGCTAGCCCATTTTCCATATGGTTCATAATCTCCTTGGACGATAAAGACTCATAAACCATCTGCAACTGGAGATCCTTATGACCATTAAACAAAGTATCTCGAAATGTAGTGTATGACGCAGGCAAAGACATGAGCAATAAGCAACATAAATCCTCTCTAATCCAAGTATTTGCATCCATTGCCTCAAGATCCGAAAAACTTCCTTTAAATTTTGAAATATGAACCTCAAGTGATGTACCTTCCAACATATGAAGACCAAATAGCCTCTACTTTGTCAACATCCGTCGGGGTCACCGTCTTCCCCATGCAGATTTCCTCCAATTGAAGCCAAAGCTTATAAGCAAAGGTATCCTTATGGACATCTCTCAAGATTTCATTTGATAGATGCAAATGAATTTGTGCCAAAGCTTTGGAATTACACTTGGATCATCTCTATTCAGTCCACCTTCTCGGCATTTCTTCAAAGAGGAAATCTTCTAATTCCATTTGCGCCAAAATAGCACGCATCTTGACTTGCCACATTGAAAAATTAGTCTTCTTATCTAATAGCAGAATTTCAACTTTAGCCTTCGTTAGTATTTGAGCCAACCAACCTACCTCTGATACCACTTTTTGAACAAAGAAGAACAAGCAAGACGTGCTTCTATAGTGAAATAAATGGCGCGAATGGTATAATTTCAGATAGTCCCAAAAGAGGAACTAATTTAACAAACAAGTCTATGGAGAAATTGATAAAGAACTCAAAATTCAAAAGAGTCCTCTATTAATCTCCTAAAGACAAAGGTCCCAATTTCAAGAAAGGACCAAACAAAAGACTTGTCTTTCAAATGATGTTTTCAACATATACCCATAGAGAGTAGGGTCTTCCTTTTATAGAACACAAGAGAGACCCACTCTCCAAACTATCCCTTATGGGATAAACTACTAAAAGACAAAACAATTGAGAAAAATTCAGAGCAAAGAGAGAGAGGAACAAAAAAGTAACAGATACATATTGTCAATTCAACACAGAATTTTTAGGTCAATGGTTATTCTTACACATTAAGGATTTGAGCCAGATATTTGAATTGATGAATTACCCAAATAAACAATAAAAATGGATACTATTTTATGTTTTTCAAGTAAACTCTCAAGGGCATTTTAAAATAAACCTTCCCTAGTCAAATAGTAAGGTAGAGGCAATAAGTAATAAGAATAAACTCATTTGCACATAGGTGGGGTTGGGGGTTTGAGGGTCAAGCAGTGGACAATCATTTGTCTGCTACATGTGTTCGTTTGACAAACCAAATATCAACTGAAAGTGGCCCCAATTTGGATTTTCATTTGGGGATGACAATCAGTTCATCAACTCTGAGTTGACTCGTCAAAATAGGGTTAGATAATCTAAGAACTAAGAAAACATTGAAGATATTAATGGAGAATGACCTAACAGAAGAAAATGAATGAAGTCAACGTACAAGCAATGAGAAAAGAGAGAGAAATTAGACAGTATGGGTAGAGAGAATAATAGATGAAGAAAGATACAATGATAAAGCATGAAATAGAGGGAGGGATTGGAGGAGGAAAATATGAATCTAATAGAACTATATTTGGAGGCTGAGTCTCTTGAAGAGAAAATAAAATGAGCAGCCAATTTTCAGTAAAGGAAATCTTCATATAGGACACTCCAAAAATCGACAAAGAGAGAGAGAGCGACCATTTTTCTACCTACCTAAAAGAGAGAGGGGGATCCTCACATTTTTAGTGATTCAGGGCATTTTCATACTTGTCTTCTCGTCATGAGGGAGAAATTTCTAAGGCTTATATTTTTCTCTTTTATTATGATGGATGAATCTTAAATGAATGGCCTGCACATTTGTTGTTTGGCTATCTATCTTTTTGCATGCATGAGTATCACATGACTAGATTGTCACCAACATGTATCATGTAGTCAACTTCCGATCTCTTTTGTCCCCGCCATACATCAAGTTAGAGTAAACCTTGATACAAAGATGACCATGTTTCCTGTAGATGAGCCCTTTTCTTGAGGCGTATTTTGTATATGCTAGGACTTTTAGTTCACCTTCCTAAAGCACTTGATGAAGTACTTGTATAAACGAAGGATTGGAACAACAATATAATTCCAAGATGAGTGACAACAAGATATTGGATCTTTCCCAACAGTTATCAATGGCATCTTTAATGTCATTGAATCATTATCTAAAAGCTTGGGATAATCCTCAAATGGTAACTCTTCATGTTTATAACCAAGTTTTCTAGTTTCTTAAAGAATATCAACTACAGATTTCCTTGGAAAAATAGAAAACCTTTCCAATTCAGTGGTATAACTCATGCCCAAGGAAATAATCTAGTGTCTCAGATCTCACATCACAAGGTTCTAATGAAGATAGTCCTCGGTGGAATAGATGCTTACCTAATCACTACCATTTAGGAGAATATCATTTAGGAGCAGAAATCACAAGGATCAAAATACCCCTATATGTCTTTTTTCGCATCACAATAGAATAAGAAGTGCAAGAAGTGAAGCATAATAAGTTGACACCAAAATTCATGAAATCAAAATGTGGATCTATTAGAGCGCAAAGATAAAACTTTAGAAAAAGCAAATCTGGAAAGGGTCTCCTTGAGCCATGATGAGGGTCAAACCTACAATCGATAAAACATAGAAATATTGCACACATTTATGAATCAATAATATTTTTTTCCTTCCTCAATTCACATGACAATGATGTATATGGATCAAATTCACAAGAAATTCAGAGGAAATTCATGCTTTTTAGGGTTATCAGCCCTAAAATGCCTGCAATGTGTTTTTCATTGTAGTTGTTTGATTTGTTTAAATAAAATTGGATCTTCTACTATTATGACCAATGTATTCATGATTTGGGCTTGAAAATGTCCACAAAATAAGTAGAACCATGCCAAAATCAAACCAGAAAATAATTCATGTGACTCAAATATGAAAGAAAAGTTAGTCTTGGTGACTCCCACAGTTCACAACACAATACCACTCAAATCAAACCTCATATCCTCTTTATCTTTTTGTTAAATCAAACTTTCCTTTTCTTGCTTATTTATCTTGAATGATTGAGGGAGAGGGAGATTTCATATTCTCTTCATGATCTTGAATGAGAGAGAGATACATAGAGGACTCTTCCTTTTTTTACCTAGTTTTTAGAGGAGGATGAAGAAGAGGACAGTCCCCTCTATATTTTAATGTGTAAAACCCTAATTTTCAATTCTCTATATTTATGGCTTTACCATTAAGTCATGGTTTCTCAAAACATAAATTCATTATGTAAAAATTAATAATTAGAAATTGAATAAAATAAAAACCTAGAGAATATAGTTATGTAATTATAATACCTAGAATTCATATAAGTTCGGGGAATCAAGTGTAATTTTGATGACAAACATCAATTTGATAGTATAAGGTTAACAATATTTATCACCAAGGATTGTCTGAATGTTTCGGGATCTAAGCATTTGAAGAAATCTGATGTGCATAGCGGAGATAAATCAAAAATCATTGCAACTATGTGATGCAAGGAAAAATAAAAATGAATCGATAATTACAAAAAAGAAAATTGTGATTAGGTCACTTTGCACAAAATCAAATATATCATCTTTTGGTTCCTTGCCTCACCTCTAAAATTATTCATGTGGTTCTTATCTTGATAGATCTCCTCCACTTGCACATGATCTGAAGTGCTATGTGACTTTCCCTTGATCTATACTAATCCATGTACCATTACTTGTTAAACAGATTTGAGGGAGAGAGAAGGAGACAAGGGTAGATCTACAAAAGAGAATTACATGGGTCCCTCAAACTTTATCCCTTAAGGTCCTTACATGGTGTCTGACATTTTTCACAAAAACCTAACACTTGCATATATTGACCCATTCATCCAAGAACCTTATGTGTTTTCCCCTCTAGGCCTCATACATACGGATCAAATAACTATTTATTAAAAAGTCCAAAAAATTAAATTAATATCTTTGATGAATTAAGTCCAATAATGTATCAATTTAAACCTCTTGAAAAGGTTGAGTCACCAACACATTAGGTGCAAAGTTATACTTCATGTCAATCGATTGGTTGACTGTTAGGTACAATTCGATACAAGGATTCATTTGAATTAGTTTAGTGAAATCTTGTTTTCCCAAGAGCATTCAATGCCCATCTTTAGTGTCTCCATACAAATCATCACGTGAAGAACCATCCTCATCATATGAGCAGGAATGGGCAGTGTTATCCTATTCGAGTAGATGATGTCCTTCTTAGACATCCTATGAATACAAACATCTAGAAGATGTTTTCTTAGACAAATAATTTTCAAATTCTCATCATAATTTACTCATCTCCCCCTTTGACTAAAATCCAATAAACTTTATTCATTTGGCCCACATCTTATAGGTGACTATCAAAGACAATATTAGATAAAAGCTCGCATAGTAGACATCTCACATTGTTAGTGGATGAAAATCTTTCCATTATAATATTTTCTCTAGAAATGATCTCTCTAATCAAGTGAAAGCGCCTCAAAATATGTTGACTAGTGAGATTTTTAATTCCTGATAGGAAGATGATTGATGAAGAGGGGTCATTGATTATGCACTCACATCATCCATACTCCCTTCGGGTCAGTTTGCTTCTTCAAAGTTGTCGAGCTCACATCACATATGTCTACCTTGATCGTCCTTCTAACCATTTCCATGTCAGCAAGATTTACTCCTCATACTTCTCTATGATACCCCTCAGCTTCTCCCATCACATGGTCTCGACTCCTACATCGCTGCCCACCTCTCCCACTCTCTTCAGGCTGCCTCGTTCCTCTGCAATTCCCCAGCTTCATTAACAAGTATGTTCCTGTTTTAAGTAAGTCTAACATCTATGCACTCAATCTTGTGAAGAAATAAACAAGAACTTCTTGCATTTGAAGTTTATAGACCAACCAGTGAACCCTAGACCCAAGTAGAATCTTGCATTTGACAGAATTATAACTCACCAAGAGTTCTCCACTTGCCCACAAGGAAGCTGGACTCGCCAAGTCCTTTTGTCTAGATAGAGGGGTCAAGACATGGAGGTGCTCATCCTGTGGAAAAATGGTTGACGGAGAGGAAGGAGAGTCAGAGCGAAACGGGCAGATGAATGAAGTGGGCAACTTCAAGATTGGCATTTTGAATCCCATATCTTCATGGGAAGAGCTCGGGGAAGTCTCTCGAACATCTTCCCAAGGAGATCGATCGCCGCAGCTGAGTCCCGTCGTACAAGCTCTTTCTTCTATCGTAACCTCATACTTGTCCTTGTTTCTTGCAATTCAAAGTCTCTTTTCCATCCATCTGTTTGGGATCCTACCAAAATGCGACTGAAAAAGCTGATTCGCTCTGGTATAAACATTCTCCTAAACTCTTGCGTGCTTCCACATAGCCTTCTATTTCTCTGTAAGATTGGCAACTAAGCATATTTCCCAGATATGGTGATTCAAGGAACATGATGACCCCCACATAGATGTTGAAAAGTATGGTAGATCTCGTAAAGAAGCCCGAAAAATAGCGAAAATAGACCTGTTTTGGTTGCTAATTCGCCTCTTGTAATCCTTCATAATGACCCAAAACTAAGTTAAAAGATAGGAAAAATGAAAAAAATGGGTGAACTGTTGGATGCATGCTTGCATTCGTGAATCGACGAATGCTCGCATAGATGCATGCTTGTAAGCCTCGACTAGATGAATGAACGGATGGATGCATCGAGGAATACATGAATTTTCTCAGGGATGGATCAATAGATGGACGCATGAATAGATGAATGCACACATGAATGGATGGATGGATGGATTCACAGATGTATGGATGAGTCAAACATGGAATATTTCCTTCGTTAAGACGTCGTACAAAGACCTGAGCGCGCAATTTATTCACTGTTTCATCGTTCAAAACGCTTGACCTCACACATACAAGCTGTTCTGAAGAAACTCAGTCTCCCATCATCCACAAAGCGAGATCACGGAGCTCGCCACCTTCTCCAAGGTTCAGTCTTTTCCGCGGGCGCCTCTCCTTGGAACAGTCCTCCATGAAGTAGCGTTCTCTCAATTCACTGAGATTTGCGCTGTCCAGTGAGCTCATCAGAGATGCCGACTTATTGCCGGGGAAGGATGAAGGATGCGAAGTTGTCTCTCTCTCTCTAGAATTTCCTTCCTGTCGTAATGGAGCCACCACGAGCCCCAGCCGGGCTCTGCCCTGCATAACCTGGGCCTGCAAGCTCTCAACCTGGCAGAAGGCTTAAATCTTCTCAGACATACGCTGAATGTGAAATCTAAGTGAAAAAAACGAACGGCGAGGTTGGTTTAGCTAGACAATGAGAGAGAGTAACAGTGAAGCAAAGAACCGCAAGGGATACATATGGAGAGAGAGAGAGAGAGAGAATTGCATGATTCATCACTGCATGCAAAACCAAGTAAACTCAACTAGGGAAACCGGGTGTATATCGAGGTTCGATAATTGAACGAAGTTAAAAAATACAAGACCTGCTATGAGTAGAGAGAGAAACCATAGAGAAGAGAGAGAAAGCCGCTGACCTGCTGCTGGAGAGCAACGACGTGGGCAACGCAGCCGTAAACTGGGTCTCTCATTCTGGCCTGAGCTTCATAGGCCATGGTGGAAACGGCGTCGCTCCGGGCGGGAGAAGGGATAAGGCGCAAGAACTTGGAGACGTTGCTGGCGCCGAAGACTCGGTGAATTGCAGCAAAAATAGAGGGGCTTTCGTCGGAGGCGAAATATGGTGCAAAAACGCACTCCGGCGAACATTTTCGTCTGAGGAACTTGCACGCTCCGCATGGAGAGCACGACCCGGATGCCATCATTAGAGAGAGGAAGAGAGAGACGGAAGACAGTCGATAGAGGTCAAGAGAAACAAGAAAAGAGCGGTGGATAGAGAGGAAGGATATGTATCTATATAACTAAAAATATATAAAGATGGAGAAGGCGAAGTGAGAGGAAGAGAGAGAGATACCGGAACAGACATTTAGATGATCGGAAAGAGAGAGGGAAAGAGGCAAGGAAAAAGATCTATAATAAGAATCCTCCACTCAATTATCCGTTTACAAATATGAAGACCGACTGGTCTGAAACTGTCGGTCGATAGACGTGCTGCAAGTGGAGAGGCAGAAAGCGGGTAATTGGACGATATGGAGAGAGAGATAGATAAAAAGGATAAACGTGAGGATGTAGGGATCCAAGAAGCATCCATTAATGGCGGTTGTCGCGAAGAAGTTTTAGTTTGCTGGCGACTTTCCTCGGGCAATAAATGAAACCATAAAACTATTATTTCTGCTCGCCGTGGAAACGATTCTTACGGGAGATTCAGAAACGGATGAGCGCTAGTGAAACGGCCCCTTGGGAAGCTCAAACCTCGGGAATTGCTGTATCCCTTATCATTCCCATCTAGGCATCTGGAGAGAGAACGATCGGAGTTGCAGCTTGGAAGAAAAGAAATTGAAATTTCATTGGCCGGTGAAACTTGAAAGCGTATCTTACACGACGACAAAAGGGCGGAGAAATCCCGAGGGGCAGAGACAGAATCTGCAAAAACTGCGCCTGAAACGGAAGAGAGGGAAGGAGGCGAGGTGCTGGTCACCTCCACCGACGCAAACTTACTTGGACCCAACAACCTTCTGTACCTGATGGAAGAAAAGAAATAACTCGTGTGAGGGAGGGGGATAGAAAGAGAGAGTTCGACAGCATAGGGATCCTCTCTTCTTAACTTACACCAGTAGTAAAGCCCGCTCGGGAGAACAACTGCGTCTTCACCTACAGTGAGAGAAAGAATGTCGGGAGGCTCCATGGAGAGTGAAGAGAGAGAAAGAGAAAGAGGGAGGGAGAGAAGAGCTCACCTCTTGTGATGAAACCTCACTTTCACCAAAAACTGCATCTTCACCTGCCATTAAGGGAAGTTGTCCAGAGAGATGAGAAGAGAGGGAGGGAGATGGAGAGAGAAAGAATAGATAGAGGGAAATTGACAGAGAGAGAGAGAGAAAGAGATAATGCCAGACAGAAAAAAATAAAATGAGTAAGACGGAAAGAGAAAACGAAAGAGAGAGATAATGAGAGATAATGAGAGACGAAGAGAAAAACCAGAAAGAGCAAGATAAACGGAAAGAGAAAACTAGGGGAGAAGACAGATAAATTGAGGCTGGAAGAGAAGAACAAGAGTGAGCAAGATAGACAGAAATAAAGAGAGACATATGAGATGCTGCGAACCTGAGCAGTGTCGTAGACGATGTATTCGTTATAGAGCAGCTCAGATGCCCGAACATCCGAACGAACGGGTTTACCGCACGGCACCACGATCTGATCCCTCCACTGCACGAATTCCAACTTCTCAGGCGCCGTCTTTCCCAGACCCTTGGTCGAATGCTTCCCCTTCGGCAGCTTTTCCATATACTGAACCCACAGGATAATGCCAATGCTTAAACTACAAACTCTAGAGAGAATCTCATTCCATTAATTTCTAGATAGAGAAATACTTGCCAGAAAAGGTAATCATCATCGCATGCAGTATAGAATGCAAAGACAAATTATACGTAGAGAGAGAAATTGTTGCCAGAAATTGCATCAATCATCTCATGCACCAACGAAACTTTTAGAGATTAATGCCCAGACTTAAAACACAAGAATCCTATCCCGCTTATGCCTAGAGAGAGAAACACTTCGAAACGCCGGAGTAACAGTCACCCGCAATATAAAAAATGCAGAGATTCATCAGACTTTGCATTTACTGAATGCTGTACAGTGCCAAAAAGGCATGGAAGATGCTTCCAACTACACTTAGAGAAAAATAATCAAACGAAATTTTACAGAGATACTCACCGTTGCCTTCTTGAGCTCGTACATCTCTCCTAGTGCAACTTCGCTGAGAAGCAACAGCCCCACGGGGTTCGTCTTGTCCACGAAGCAGTACTGTGCACTCTTGCTGACTAAGTCAGCGAAGTACACTCCCTTTCCGAACTAGAAAACCCACATGCATAAATCAACAATTTTGAATTTTCCAATTATAGAGGGAGAAACTAGGAGATAGAGAGAGAAGAGACCATGTAACCAGTCGCCGGTGCTTCAGGTGGTGCAATTCTCAGCCCTTGACTTAGAATGCCCACAAAATTGGTCACCCGAGAGCCTGAAAGTCGCTCAATTGATGAGCTTATTTTATAAAATAGAAATATCTATAGAGAGAGAGAGAGAGAACTTTACCATGCCACAAGAGCATCTTATTCTGCAGTTTGTCCCTGAAGGATGCATAGCGGTCAGCCTCGCCCTCTCTCTCCAGGGCAAATACATCTTCAAGCTCGAGTTTCCAATCCTGGCACCAAAAAAGAATTAGAATCAAGAAATACAAAATCAGGAACAAGAGAAATAAAGCTCATTACTTTGTGAGTGGGAGCATGGGTGTTAAGGAGGTATTTCTCCACCAGCTTGTAATCTTCACTATCGTGGTCCAACGGAAAGACATTGCAGCAAAGTTTCTTGTACTTTTCGTCAAGAGATTCGCCATCTTCATCATCAAAGCCAACTAATCTTGAGGCTATTTCAATATCTTGAAGAGCCTCAAGCATTTTAACCTAAAAATGAAAGTTATTAGATATTTTATTTTTAAAAGTTGTGAAAGGACAATATCTAACCTTCGATTTGAAATCTTCCATATCCATGATGGCGCAAGGGTGGATGGAAGGAATCAATGTGAAGAAACGGTTACTGGCATCAATTATCAGGCTCTTCATGACAGCCGGTTCAATGTTCTGAACGTTTGTCAACAAATTTTGAATCTCAGTCAATGCTTCAAAGCCTGCAAAAATTCATTCGGAAATTATGAAAAGTAATGTAACTGATAGATAAAAGAAGTCACCTTTGTGGATGTTCTCTTTGCTTAATTTTCCGAGTGGCATTTCCGTCATATTGATATCAAACTCCATCATCGCAGTCCTGAAAACCATCATAAAGTCAACATCTCACAATTGACTATAAGTAGTAAGGATGAAAAAACCTGTATGTCTCAATGTCAAACAGCATTTTCATTAAAGCTACCAACTGTGGTGCTAGCATGCTATCCACGTTTTCAGGGTTTTTCCTTTTTGGTGCTTGTTTGACTCCATAGTCCTTGGAGAAATTAGGAATTGAAAAAAATGAAAAAAAATGAGAAAAAAAAAGATAAAGTAGAATTACATACAATATCAAGGGGGAAGAATCGTCCAGGATGTTTGACGAAGTTCTTCCTCAGCTCCCAAATCTCCCAAGAGTTACCAGTTTTCTCGAGAAAAAGATGCTTAAATTCATCAATGGCTTCAATCTTGGACATCTGCTCCAGTTTCTTCCCGCCAATCTTTTCATTTCCCACCCTTCCCCATTTACGGAAAACATAGCATTCATGGCCTTTGTCCTCTTCAATGATTTGGAGAATATAGTAACTACAATTTAATTTTAATATAATCAAATTAATCCTTGTTTTATAATGTGCAAGCTCTGGGTAAAATGAGGATTGATGATGATGACTGCTGATTATGTTGATGAATATGATGCTCATCATAAGATGACACATGGCACTTGTGTCACTTTATGACACCAAATGGGTCTGGCATTGTACTCATGGTGTGAAGACAGAAAGTGAAGACAAATAGGGGGAGCAGAAGGTGGTAAACAAGGGGAAAAAAACTGAGTTAGGGCATCTTCGATAGTCAGTGAGCATTTTGGTCAAGCAGAGGACCCCAAAGGCACAAGGCTGTATGCTGCTAGGGTACTAGGTAGCAGAGAACATCTAGACAGATAGAGGAGGAGGCTGGAGGAGAGAGTGTGGGATCCTTCTGACCGAAAGGGAGTAGATCAAGAAATCTGGGTAAGTGGTGCAACTTCTTGTGTTTCTTTCTGTCGAACCTCAATCAGCCCTAGGAGCAAATCACTACTCTTCCCTTCTTCCTGCATCGCTCTCAGGAAAAATGTTGTTGATGATGATGATGACAAATGTTGATGATGATGACAAATGCGGATGACAAATGTTTATGCTGATGACCTACATCGTGATCAAGATGCATGTTGATGATGATGATACCTATCGATGATGATGATGATAATGACTCCTCCCGACAATGATGGCTGTTGATGATTACTGTGACGATATCTGTTATTACTGATGATGATAACGATTCACATGTTGATACATGTTAATGATGATCATGATAACTGTCGAATGTGATGACGCTGACAACAGCTAAGACTAAAATGATGAAAATGATGACAACATTGATGATGAGAAATGAGAATGATAATGATGATACCTGTTGATTCCAGTTGATAGATCAGACATATTCAAGGTAGTGTTATAGATGCTCTTCCCATCCTCGAGAATGTGACACGTTTCTTGCAAACCAGATGACTCGTGGACAGCACTTTGTCCTTTGACTTTGACCGTGAGTGTTCCACTCTTGACAGACTCTTCCTCAGAGAAAATTTTGTAAGCATCCAATGCAACTTTCCTCTTCTTTTCCACACAGTCTGCCAGGTACTTCTGTTCCACGATGGGTACCTTCATCCTCCTGACATGATATATATATATATATATATAAATATATATACTAAATACACAATCTAGGGCAACATTAACAGGGAGAATCTGAACTCAGAGAGCAAAAACTTGCCTTGCTTTCTTGACTTCAGGATCAGAATCATCAACTTCTCCGCTTACAACTAAGCAAGTAATCCCTACAGGAGAATCCTCAAGTGATTCTTATTTTGAATAATTGTATCTTTAGAAGCCTTTTCCATGTTTAAGTACCTCTGCTGACTCTGGGAAGAACATCACCGCCAAAACTGGAAAGTTTTTTCTTCCAATCATCCTAGAAAATAAATATGATATGTTATCTGCTACATCTTACAAAATTTCAGTTATGGATCCATACCTTGTTCTCTTTTAACTTTCCGTAAAGCACCACTCTCAAGTGACTTGATTTTTCCGTGCTAGGTTTTCCTGAAGACGTTTCCGGTAATCTAATATTTGAAGGTTGAGGAAGAACTCTTTCAGGCTTCTTGATTTCTTGGGTCTCAAACCACTGCACACATGAAGCCCGGAAAAAGACAGGTTCAAAAGCCGAAGCATTTAATGATGAACCCTACAAAACTCTTTGACCTTTGAGAGAAATTGGTTGTTAGTTCCTTTGGGAATCTTCCATTTTGATTTAAGACGAATGGGCTCCGTGGTAGTATAAGAGCATTTGCTCCAAGCTGATATATATCCATGACAGTGATACTGACCATTAGAATAGTAAAGAGATCCACCACACAGAGGACATTTGGTCAATGCTCCAAACAGCATCCCGTCCGCACTTGACAAATTGATAAGAACAATAAGGAATCTTCATATAAACCAAGAGAGTTGAAATAGAAAGATGACATGATAAAATTTACAAGCAATGAAAAAAAAAATACATTGGAACGAGGTATTTGTCAAACAGGGATCCAGTTGGACAATCAATCAAAATAAGATGATGGCCTTGTTTTGGGGAAACTCACTGGTTCCCACTTGTCTCCATCTATTAAAGCTGGGTACATTATGCATTTTTTTCAAAATAATCATTGAATCTGAAGATAGTTCGTAAGTCAAAACCATAACAGTCATTGGAATATTACCATCTTTCTCGTATATCATACTCTGAACCTGATGAATCCTGCTCATTAGCTTCAAGCATCTCCCGGAGCTCTGAATTCGACACCTGATTCTTCAGTTCATCTTTTATGGCCCATAATTCTTTATTCTGTTCTTCGAGTTTTTCCTCCAATTGACCATCACTTCGAGGTCCAGAACTTTTATCAGTTTTCAAAGTTTTTCCACCATCATCATCATCAACACCTCTCCTTCGTTTAGCTCCTTGAGAAGGAATCCTCTGTGCTTTGCCTTTAGCTTTTGCCCCTACAATTGTCCAACATTAGAGAAAAAACCCAATAGTGATAATGGCATGTAGAGTGATAATATACCTTGTTGGGCAGCAGCTTTGCGATCATCAACTAAGACAGAAATTTCTTCTTTGTTGTTTATGGGAAGATCACCCCACCCAGATAAATTTTCCACCTGGGAGGAGGGGAATGTATCTATATAACAGTTGACGTGATAGTATGTTAGCCCTTTTGGACCATTTTCATCGGGTCTGGTAGATACGCGAACCTAGCACAAAATACATAACAGGGAAAGATACTGTAAGAGTAAATAAATATAACTCTGAAGCCAGGGAAATATGAGATGCTGTTCACAAATTTTAACATATTTGGGACAGCTGATTATCGAAAGAATAATATAGATAAAGAAATTCAAACAGACAGGAGAGATGGCTGACCACCCCCTTGATGATCTTATCGTTGCATTTCTTGCAAGAAGTACGAGAACTTGGGGAAATCTCGATAGAAGATTCTTTTTCAGAAACTGTGGCTGCCTCTTGAGTTCCTTCCTCCAAATATTTCCTTATCTTATGTTGATCATCCCATCGTAGCAAGTCAAAGCCTTCTATATCCTCAAAGCTGGAAGATGGGAAGCACCACTCTATTAGTATAAATAATATAAATCATTCTTCAGTAAAACCTAAGAAGAGGTAGCTTAGATGTGTACGATTTCATCTGATTTGCTCTCTTGAAAATGCAGCTAGCATGATTCCATAACTGATTCAATAGAAGATTTCCTTTAGTAGCAAAAAAAAGTCAATTAAGGGGATAATTGTATCAAGACATGAGAAAATAAAGTTTGCAATCTCATAAAAAACTTTTGCTCGCCATAATCCAATTCTACAATATTAAACATTCATCCGTTTTCTTCAAGTATTGGGAACATGAAAATAACTTGCTTCTAACCAATCAAACAGAAACAGGCAATTTATAATAAGAAAATGTGTCAGGAAAACCAATTAAATGGCATTTTCTAAGGAACCTTATCAACTCTGATCAAAATTGTCAAGAGGATTAAGATCAAGTAGCTGATATTTACCAGTAATTTATGAATACCCCCATATAAACTATTTATTGACATCTGTACCCTAACCTTTTGAATTATTGTAAACATGCACCTTTCAGCAAATGACCATTTTCACTGTGACTGTTAAGTATAAATTGTTACATGAGGAAGCTTTATAAATACAACTTTTGAGTTCAATGAAACTTACCTTTTCTCTTGTCTCTTTCTGAGCATTTCTCCTCTTCCAAACTCTATCCAAAGGCTCTATCTCTCACTCTCAATCTGCAGATCCTCAGTTCAACAAGGTATCAGAGCTCCATTACTGAGGAGGGAGTGCATGTGACCAATAGATTGGAAGACTCATCTATCAGTAGATTTCTCTTTCTATCAGGTTATTCATCAGTAGATTCACATAAATCTGGTGGGATGAGGTTCTTGTCATTACAAACTTTCATCCTCAAACCATATGGCAAAGCAGGATGTTAGACTTTGGTTTATAAGGGAGTACCCTGTTAGAGTTCTAATTGTGTCTATGTCCCTCTGGACATTAGCATTGGGCCCGGCCCGAAGCCTGGCCCAATTTTTATGTAACCCTGTATAAATACAGTGCTTCTATTTGGAATCAATGTGATGTCAGTGTCTTTCCAAAACCTTAGTCGTCAACTCTCTTCTCTCTTCTTCTTCCTCTTGACAGAGAAAATCATCATGGTCTCAGAGCTGTAATCTCTACACATGTGGAGGCGCTGGAGGAGCGATCCAGGCCATGGATGGGGCAGGTGACACTGGCAAGAAAATTGGCAGAGACAGAAATAGAAAAGGTGAAAAGGAGCTGACTCTCCGGGAGAGGGAGCGGATCTCCTAGATATCCTTTCCAGCTGTCCCAGACTCTCTCAAATATGATGGGTTGAATCTGATGTATTGGAGCCAGTACATTGAGCTTATTCTCAATGGACGTGGTCTGAAGGATCATCTCACAAAGACAGTCAGTCCAGGCGATCCAGGCTACAAGATGTGGGAGCTGGAAGATTCACTCATCCATGCTTGGCTCCTGGGAGGCATAGCTTGTGAGAGGTTTAAGAAGTTCATGTTTCCTCAAGATGGCAAAAGGCATATGGGACCATGTTCATAAGAGTAGTTCTACTTGAGGTATTGATTGCAGTGTCTATTGTCCTGTTACCTGTGCAACAAATCTTGAAAAGGGAAACAGAACCGTGGAGCAATATGCTATCAACCTGATGGCAATTTGGATCGAAATTGATCAACAGAAGTCGATCCAGAATCCTGAATCAAAGGAATGGCAATACATCTTAAAGGGCCGGCTGCATAAGTTCCTTATGGGACTAAACATGGAGTATGAAAGTGTGCGAAGCAAGATTCTGTAAAGAGAGGTTGTGCCCAACCATGAGCAAGCTATTCATATAATTCTGGGGGAGGAGATGCGGTTGATGACGCTCACAAACGTCAATCCTGGTGATTCAATTACCTTTGCAATGGGAGTATTAAGTCAGTACATGCATGATCCATGAAAGACTCATCTTCAAGCTGCCTATCGTGTATTAGCATACTTGAAATCCACTGATAGTAGAAGGCTTCTTTTCTATCAAGCTAGTGATCTAGAAAAGGATGTCAATATCGATACAGATTTTGCAATGGGGTCCCTTCTTGATCAAAAGTCCACTATTGGCCACTGCACTTCTCTCCGTGGGAACCTAATTACTTTGGCAAAGCAAGAAGCAGAAGATAGTACCTCATTCCAGTGCAGAATTAGAGTTGCGGGCATTATCTAAAGGTGTATGTGAGGCTCTATGGATTAAAGGGATCCTTCAGGAGCTGAAGTTGGTCCAATCAAGACCTGTCCACATATTATGTGACAACAAGTCAGATCCTGTTGCTTATGAGCGGACCAAACATGTGGACATTGATCGTCATTTCATCAAGGACCAAGTAGACCGAGGCACTATTCAACCTCAATTTGTACCCACTGGCAACCAGGTGACGGGTATCTTCACCAAAGCCCTAGCTGGACCAGCTCATCTCAAGCTAGTGGACAAACTGGACATGTCTAACATCCACGCCCAGTTTGAGGGGGGTGTTAGAATTCGGTTTAGAAGGGGGTCCCTCGTTAGAGTTCTAATTGTGTCTATGTCCTTCTGAACATAAGTATCGGGCCCGGCCTGAAGCCTGGCCTGATTTTTATGTAACCCTATTTCATCAGTTTTTTTACAAAACCCTAGTCGTCAACTCTCTCCTCTCTTCTTCTTCCTCTTGAGAGAGAAAATCGTCACAGGAAAATATCAGAAATGCAGAGATATTGCCGTCACCAAATCCTGTGGCTCCAATGACAACAAACTTATTCAAGGTGGTGACTGCTAGTTCTCATAACTGCCAGTAGTAGCCCCTAGCAGCCAGTTTACTGGCCATAAGATCCACCACTGGGCGCACCATATTCAAGCCATTCTTCAGCTAAGAAAGTTGCTCGATCATCTCACAAAGCTTGCACCACCAGAGACAGATCCAAAATACAAAAACTGGATAGATGAAGAGGAGACAGTATATACACTTGGATCCTCAACTCAATGATTCCGGATCTAGCTAACAGCATTGTCGATTATGAGATGCTTAAAGAGATAGGACGTGGCCTACAAACACCATTCAAAGAAGAATGATTTCTCCAAAATTGCACAGTTGGTGAATCAAGCAAGCACCCTTCACTCCAGCAAGGTGAGTGTATGCTCTTATGCACTGAGTCTAAAAGTATTGCAAGGCCTGAGACCTGAATTTGAAGGAATTCAGAGCCAATCAAATAACGGATAAAATTGTCTTTTGATGATGCAGTATCCCAACTAATTCAAGAGGAGAGTAGACTTCAAGAGTTGAAAGGTGGGGTGTACAGCTGAGCCCAGAGGATCCTCATCGAGTGTAAATCAATCTATTCAATATTCTCCTCCTTCAAATACTCACAACACAAAGAAGACCCAAGGGAATAATAAAGATCAAATTATGGCACAAACTTTTTAAATGGAAGGGTCATACTAAGGAGACATGTTGGAAGTCGCATGAGAGACCACCACAAGTGCATATAGTGGCTTAACCATATCTACCTCAACGGGAGTCTAGAAACTTACGTGTGATGTGTGCCAATTTGGGGTAAATGTGAAAGGATATTGATAATGCAAAAGATTTTAGCAATAACGAACTTACAGAGTTCTTTGAGAATGAGAGGATTAGGCATGAGACACCATGTCCATACACACCTCAGAAGAACAAGTTTGCTGAGAGAAAAATTGGAGATATACAGGACTCTAATTGAAGAAGCAAATTTACCCAAAAATTACTGAAAATAATTTTTTGTTATCATGATGGCAGTAAACTTAATAAAAATACTACCATCAAAAACTATTGGAATGAAAAATCCAATAGAAATCTTGGAGAACCTATTCCATAGGATAAAACTGAGTTGCGTTATGTGTACTCACATAACAAGCAACAAGACACTCTCAGCCAAGGACCTAAGGTGTGCATTTGTTGGATATTCCTGCTGTATCTTCTACCTGCCCTGCTGCTGGCCTTGCTGCTTCTGCCTGTCCTGCCTCTAACCTCTAGCATGCCTTGCTGTTGATGCTCCCAGCCACGGACATGCATGATGCCGTCTTCCATTAGCTGCCCTTACCTATCTCCCTACTGTCCGACCACCTCGACTTGGCCGCTGCCAATGGCCACCCTGCTTGGCTGTCCACTCTCAAGCACTTCTGCCTGGCCGTCTCTGTTTGTCCACCTGCTCCCAGTCCACCTATGCATGAAAAGCTTGCAGCCCTGAGCTTTGGCACCTGATGATTCCTCTTTGCCATTGTGGCAGTCAAGCCGTCGCATCATTTTGATGATATCCTGCTGGCCTTTCAGCCACTCTGCCCTCGTCATCAATGACTTTGCCAGGTGCAGCCCATGTCATTATAGTGATGACATCATTTCGTCATTTTGGTGTGCATGACACATAAATGGGTGATTGTCTCCATGAACCAGTCATTAATTTGTTCTGCTGCCTGGCTGCCTATGCCTTGCCGCAGTCCCACAACCTATGTTCAGATATCTCTGTCTGGCCCCTACAAGCACCTCTTCTCATCGCCTTTGCCTGGCTGCCTCTGTCAGGCTGCCTCTGCCTGGCCCCTGCTACCGTGTTCATGGTGTCCCTGATTCGCTTCCTGCTCCCAGGCCACTTCTGCCTGGCCAGCCCACCCCATGCCCCAGCTCTTGGCCCAACCTGCCTTGCCAACCTATCCGCCACCTTTGCATTAGACCACTACCTTTCTGGAACCATGCAATTGCCCTGTCAGCCTGTACTATGTTGCCTCTCAACTATCTCCTCAACACTCATTTGGTCTCCTCAGAGAGCGGAAGGCTGTCCTGTTTATCTGGTGGCATATCTCCTAGGCCCCCAATAGTCTCCCAAGTGAGTGGGAGATTCATCTTCACGTGTAGGCACCAAATGGTCTCCTTAGAGAGGGGAGACTCGTCTTCATGTCTAAGCATCACCCTAACACATCTTCTCGGTGCCATTTACATACTCATCTTCATTTTTTGGCACCCACTGGTCTCATTCGAGAGGGGGACACTCATATTCATGTCTCAGTGTCACCCCAATGCATCTTTTTGTTGCCATTTACAGACTCATCTTCATCTCTCAGTGCCCACTGGTCTCCTTCAAGAGTGGGCGAAACACATTTTCATGTCTCAGTGTCCATTGGTCTTCTTTAAGAAGGAGGGACTCATATTCATATCTCGGCCCATCAGTCTCTTAAGAGATGGGCAGATTCATCTTCATTTCTCAGCGCCACTCCAACACATCTTCTCTGCGCCACTTGCGTATCTTCATGTCTCAATGTCATTCCAACACATCTACTCAGCGCCAGTTGCATACTCATCCTCGTGTCTCAGTGCCACTTTGGCAAGTTTGATAGGCGTCACCTGTTCTCAGCAACATCTACTCTTCTCGGCAACCAATCTTGGTTGTCTTCTCCACCTCCTGTAATACTCTCGTCAGCAAGCTGGGCATGGATTAGCGCCAGCTTGAGGGAGAGTGTTAGAAAACATTGCCCGGCCAATTAAGGGCCACTCTCTCTCTCTCTATTTCTCTCTCTCTCTGCACATTCTATCTTCCAAGTTCTCTCTCTCACACATCTTCCCATCTTCTCCACTTTCTCACCAACATTCCCACTTCACGTCTCTCTGTTTCTCCAATATAAAAACCATTGTAATGTCTCTTTTCTAGTAGAGGCATTGTAAGGGTTTCTCTGTCTCCAAGTCGAAAAGCAATCCAAAAACTTGAAAACTAATAGCCAAGCAAACGAAAATGAATGCAAGGAAAATCAAGGACAGGCCTTTGTTTGAAATAATTATTGAAAACACATAGCCATGAGAAAAATGTTACATGGAGTTATCACATATAAAATCAAGAAGACTAATCCAAAAACACGAAAACTGATAACCACGCATACGAAAATGAATGCAAGGAAAATCAAGGACAGGCATTCACATAAAAGAAAGAAAGCTTGAAAACCCAAAACCCAGAAGAGAAAACTGAGATAGTGTTAAAAGAGAATGGGAGAGTATTATATACCGGCATGAAACCGTCGAACTGGCGCGCCTGCACCATTTTTCCCAAGCGGAGAGCGTCCTTGGCTATTGCGCTCTTGCAGGACTTGCAGGAAGCCCTCGATGACTTGGCGTATTCAGCTTTCCACGGTTTTGCCGGAGTTCCCATGACCCTTGTCTTTCACGCTCGAAAGTCCAGAGTTTCTTCTGAGAGCTCAAAAGACGCTTTTTGAACGAGTACGGTGGGAGTCGAGAGCGCAAACGGTCAGTTCATGAGCTTAAACGCTACGTGGACGCTTTAATGGGCCGGCCCCCGGTACTTATACAAAAACCAATATTAAAAGTTTTGAGGGTAATATTGCAATATGTTTCATGAAGAATGGTTTTAATGATAAAACACTAATCATTATTGCTTCATCCCATGCAGATGAGGCAAAGAGCTTATGGGTAGCCTATATTCAGGGATTATAAATCCTAAAAATTTAAAATTTCAAGTGCAGAAGGTTTTAATGGGAATTTCCCATATATCTACAATCATATTTTATTTATTTTTTATACATAAAATAATAAAACTAATTCTGATCAAGATCACATTTTTATGATCAAGATGATAAAAACTAATCCTTGAACTTGATTATCACTAATTTTCTAGGGAGAGGAAAAACTTATTTCTTGAGATTTATTTTGGGCGGGACCAATAAGTATAGAAGAAAGGCCCACTAAGTCGGAGAAGAGGCCCACTAAGGGCAAGTCAAATCTGGTCTAGAGAGCTAGGAAAAAGCTCATTATGGCCTAACGTTGCCACTACACGTCCATGGAAAAATAAGTTATTTATAAAGTACATCTCTATTAGTTCACCAGATCTCATCGTTTCTTTTTTCTTTGAGAGGAAGTTTTTTTGGGCATAATAAAAGAGTAAATGTGGCCATTAATCAAGAAAACATTTCATGGAACCCAAGGCCCAAAACATCGAGTCAAGGTTCATCAGGATAAGAGCACAACCAACATCGATACCCATGTTGTATGTTCTAATCATCATGTAACACAGTATTAAGAATGCAATGTGTATGAAGGTGTTAGTGGGCTCCACACCCATTAGGGCCATTGTCTCTCTCTCTCTATGTCTCCCTTATCTGACATAAACCTATGTACTCTTATTTTTTCCTTCACGCATTCTAGGGTTTCTCTTGTCAACATGGTATCAGAGCGATAATTCTCCATCTCGTCATCACTATCATCTTCGATGAGCCACCATCCTCATCTTTTGTGTGTCTCCTTCTCCATCGACTCCATCATTATCAATGTATCTCTCCATGCATAAAGTGACGGAGTGAAATTGTGCGGTTATTGAAAAACACACGGTAACGGGTCAAAAAATTTCCCAAACTCACTAATATAGAGAATTAATCATGAATTGATTAGGATAATGGCGAGTAAGAGTCGAATCTACAAAAGAATTAGGAAAAATTTCAAGATATATTCAAAAATTTGATCAAATTAGATGATGAATTGAGGAAAGTAATTAGGAAAATTAGTATTTTTTGAAAGAAGACTCCATCGTCTAAGTGACTTCTTTTCTTGTGCCATGAATCCCATAGTTTTCACAAAAAATACTAAAGGTGGCATCATAATTCTCATTGTCTAGGTGGATGAACTTCGTGTGACTAGGAATGATGAGGCAGGCATATAGGCCACAAAAGGACTGTCTACAATAGCATCGTAGCATACGTGGCTTGAGGATTTCATGTTACTTCCTATGGCTCAAGTTTTCTACTAGGATGGGAAGCATTCCATGACCCAATAAAAGTATGCTCTCAATCTACTTTAGGAGACTACACTTCTCGAGTGCAAGCTAAAGTCTTCACACATAGAAGCTCACTCATAATTTGTGGATGCTAGTCTCCCTCATCTAGAAGATGCTACTGTGTATCGATGCTTATTGGGCAAAGCTAGTTTTGCCTCACCCTCACTTGCCTCACCATCATGTACACAATCACTATTGAGCCATTTTATATAGAAACCTCAACAAGTTTACTGGGAGAGAGCTCTACGAGTCATGGCACACATCGAGTGATCTCTCAAGAGAGGACCTCTTTATCGGCGAAATGAGTATCTCCGGATTGAAGCTTACTTGGATGTTTGGATATGCGGGTGATAAGCTCAATTACAAGTCCACTACTGGTTATTGCACGTATGTAGGTGGCAACCTTGTCACTTGGCAAGTGTAGAAATAGAGGGAGGTATCTTGCTCTAGTGCTAAGTTCTGAGTGTTGCGCCATGATTATAATAGCCTGGGAGATGGTGATGCTTTGCTCACTCATTAAAGAACTTGGCATATCTTCTCCTTTCTCAATGCCCAAATATTATTACAACCAAGCAGCCATCCTCATCAACAGTAACTCTACCTTTCACGAATGTACAAAGCATATCAAGATCGACTATCACTATATACATGATAAAGTGATGTTTAGACTCATTTTATACTCATCATGTGGCATCATCTTATTAGCTTACAGATGTTTTTACCCAAAGCCTTCTCGGGATCTCCGACATTGCCACATGCACCAAGCTAGGCATATTTCACTTATATGCTCTAGCTTGAGATGGAGTGTCTTTAGGTATTATCAAATTCCCAGCCCATTATGGCCCGTTATCTCTCTCTCTCCATTTTCTTATTTAAACCAATGCATCCTCTTATTTTTCTTCCAAACATTATAGGGTTTCTCTTGTTAACAAAATGTAATTTCTTAGTGATATGAATGTGCTATGGATTTAAATGATGTTATGATGCATATTAGCAAGTGACTAATTGATCCATCTAATAATCATGAAAATATAGATAGAATATTTCATGATAGTCTGTATCATTGATATTCATCCCATGATCATGATCCACAGAACACCTGACGATGCATCATGAGGATCATAGAGGATCAGCTATTAAGTGTGGCCTGAGGATCTGGTGCTCGACAGTGTGAGGGAGGGAGGGAGAAGCCCAGACCTGGGAGAGTAATAATTCCAAAATGTCAATTGCATCCACATTTAAGAGGGATAGAAAGAGACGTGGATTTTTAGAATTCTAAAGTGTCACTGCTTGGGGGGAGAGAGAGAGAGAGAGAGAGAGAGAGAGCAGCCAGGAAGTTGGAAGAGTAACCATTCTGAAATGTCAGTTGCATAATTATCAGGGAGAAGGAGAGAGAGAGATTACACATTTGTCAGTTGTGGGGGGCTAACCAAGCCACTGCTCTGCCCGGTGGTCACCACTACCACCGACAGCCCGGCGGATGCTGATCTTGACATGGGAGTACTTTTCTTGGAGGGCCTCAAAGGCAGTGACGTCCAGCTTGCCTGATACAGCCTTCCCCTGTTTCCTCCTGATCTGCTGTGAAAGGATTGACGCCCACAGCTTCTCCACAGCCTCCCTCTGCCGTGCCGTGAATCTTTGCATGTTCTCAAAAGCATGCTTTGCCAAGATGTCAATAACTGTCTGAGCCCTAGATCGCAGAAACCATTTGTAAGGCACATGGAGAAGAAGAATTATCCAGCGAGGAAGAAATAAAACAATTGATTTCTTGTAACACTAAAGGAAGATCGTCCAAGAACCAGTGATCCATAGGTAAAAGTACCCTCTTCTTCCCACACAATAGATCACCCATCCCCTAGATTGCCCAAGCCTGGGTACTATTAGCCAAGGAGTTCTTCTCACACTGGTGTCCCACTTTCCAGGAAGTCACCCCTCCATGCACTGCCCAAGCCAGAGCACACTTAACTCTGGAGTTCTTCTCTACTCCAGTGCCTCTATTATACTTCAGAGGGACAAAATAGAACAATTGATAAGATGAAAATGAGGACGAATTGGTCATTAGAAGATGAATAAGATGGCGATGATGATGACAATCACAACAGTGCTGAAGAATTTTTTAGTTTAAAAATAATGATAAGTTCATAATGGCAATTAAGACAAGCTGGTTAGATGACAAAGAGGAAAAATTGAACAACGATGACGATAGATGAATAATTGGTCAAATGAAGAATAAAAGTATTATAATGATCTTAGTTGTGTTACTGGTGGTGGAGATGAAGATTAACTAGATGTTGAGGAAAAAGATAATTTTTGTCAAATAACTTGACGAAAAAGATGATGGCAGATCATGATGATAGTGATGACCCTGATGAAGAACTGTTTGGACAAAGAAGATAACAATGATAATGATGATAATGAAGACTGAAAAGAATCAGCTGTCGAGGACGAAGAAGATGATAACAATGCTGATGGCAAATCGGCCAGACGAAGAAAACAACAATTATGACAACAATAAAAATAGGTTGGGAATCAATAAGACCCTGCAGGTCCAGAAAGTAGAAACCTATGCAAGGAAAACTAGTAAAAGAAGAGAACGGAAAAAATAAAGCAATGAGCTATCCAATTAAGGTTTTAGAGCATTCTCCTCACTCCTAGAATCTTCAGATTTGGATAAGTTCTCCCTCATGTTCTATTCCTAAACCCCACCCGCAGCACCGTATGGAGCCCAATACTATACATATAAACATGGAAATGGATACAAGGCAACATTTTATTACAATAATGAGTTAGAAAAAAGCTGATTATAAAAAGAATAAGAAAAGAAAACGAAGAAGACTTGACATTAATAACAAGAAATCTCAAAGATGTATACCAGGGGATCTTATATCGCTGGGCCGCTATCTCCAAGCATCGAATCAGTGCTTCTCTCTGCAACTTAAGGAAGAGCTTCCTTCTAAATTGTTCTTCTTCTTTGGCTGTCATTGGTTTCAAAGGTTTGAGACTTTCCAAACCCTTAGACCTCTCATTTTTAATCGAATCACTCAAAAGAAATGCATCTAATCCAAATGGATCAGTACTTTCTCCATCTACATTGTTTTCTTTGGTTGTGTCTTGTAAAAGAGTCGCTTCTTCAATGTCATCTTCGTCTGTGGCAAATGGGAGACTCGATATCGCCTCCTTGATCTTTACTGCTGCCTTTGAGAACTAGAAACATCAATAAAAAGATCAAGAACCAGATAAATATTTGAAATCTGTGAAAAGAGATTGAAATAATACCACAAAGCTGTCGTCCGTGTAAAAATCATTGGCAAGAATGGCCCTCACACTCCATACAACCAATTGATCCTTCTGATGCTCAGAGAAAAACTGTGACATGCATGGAGGATAATCAGACCAAAGACTGTAAGAATAAAAATATGAAAAGGTGAAAGAGATAAGGGAGTCTCTCACAAACTCCCTGAAACAACCTGGCAAAGGATGTACCGATGTATATTCAGACTTGAAATCTCAAAGTCATTCTTCTATGAATGAATGCCGAATAGTAGGGAGAGGCTGATTCCAACAAGTAGAAGAAGGGGGGAAGGAGTTTTTTTTTGGGGGGGGGAGGGGGGGAGAGAGAGAGAGCATTTCCTAAACCCTAAACACTCCATGACACAATAGGTGTAAAGGATGGAAGACAATTAGGTTCAGGGAAATGATGGAAGGTCACATTCACCCAGCTATTTACCACCCCCAGTAAGTGGGTCACTCTTTACTCGGCCCACTATGTAAAGAGATGGTACCTTATCACTCTCCAAAGACTTGATTACCTGGCCCACTGTGTAAAGAGATGGTACCTTAACACTCTCCAATGACTTGATCACCCGGCCCACTATGTAAAGAGATGGTACCTAATCACTCTCCAACAAATTGATTATCTCCCATTACAGCAACCAAAACAAACCATTCTCTTCCCCACTTCTCTTTGCTGACACATCACCTTGTGGTGGAGACGACAGACAGCACCTGCCTGCCCTTAGTCTCTCTCCCACTCTTCTGGTCCCACTGGCAGGGGCCTGCGACGTGGATGCTTTCAGCCACATTTTACAACAAGATTTGTGATACGGTACTATTTAAGAAATCAACACAAGAAACATGTATTCACACCATATCTACCAAAACCAGATATCCGCTCAAACTTTCTGTCTCTGATGACTACAAGATGAGGGATAGAAGAATCCTTCATACAGTAGAGTGTTTGCTCTGTTCCAGCTGCATCCAACCTTTGCTTGAGCCCTTCCATCCCTTTCGGATCCGATTCAAAACTAACTCCATCTGATCCAGGAGCTTCTCAGCTTTATTTATAGTCCCGTATTGAATTGGCTCCCTCTAATGGCCGGTTTACTTTTTATCACATCACGTGTCAATCCAAATTGTCACTTATACCTTAACCCTCACCTCACAAAGGTTAACTCTGTCATTTCCTTCTCTTATACATGAATACGGAACTATAACAGTTAGGATCACTCGCTCAAGATCATCTGATCGATAGAGATCAAGATCTTGATTCATCAGATAACAACAAATTTTGGCCTTGCGATTAATTTTTTTCTGAAATCACACAAAATTGGTGATCAACCGGAACAAGTAGCCCAAGCCCGAGCACTCTTAATCCAATAGTTCTTCTTAACCACCCCCCCCCCAATCAGTCTTCCAGTAAGAAACCATCCTATACTGCCCAAGCCTAAGCACGCTTAACTCTGGAGTTCTTCTCCACCCCAGTACGCTTAAGCCAAACCCTGAGCATGCTTAACTCTAGAGTTCCGCTCTACCCCGGTGTCCCTATCCTAATTAAGAGGGACCTAGCAATTAATAAGATATCACAGTAGCCAATTGATTGTGTGGATTAAAAAGACAAAGGAATCTCGGATCATTCAAACAGGTCAGATTTAAAATACACTGATAGAAATCATCGGCCACCACACAATGATGTTCTTTGGTCATCAATGAAAGAGAGAGAGATATCAACTTATCATTATTGTTTTATCTCATTAGTAATGGCCTGATCAACTTCAATCACTCATTCAATCTGTCATATATGACAAACATGATTGCAACTGGGACAGTTCAATGATCATCACAATCAACTAATAATTATTTCGATCAAAAATCAATCTCACAAGACTCCAACAATTATGATAGGAGTCACAGGAGGAACTCACGGCCCAGTCAGTCACAAGCAGCCAACATCAATGGAAAGCCAGATAATGGCCAACCGTCTAGCTGGCTATTCCTATTCATCTGTAGACACTAGAAATAAGAAAGGCCCTCCCACATAAGAGGGCATCAAAGAAACACGTGGAAGAGCAGAGGAGAGCCTAGGGAAGTCTCTCGAATTTCATCCCCATTATTTTCTGTTAGCTTTCATGTACCTTCTTTTACCGTCTTGGAGCCAGCTCTTGGAGGAATTGCAAGCATTTAATCATTTTTCATTCCGGAATTTTCCCAAAATGAAATGAGCCAATAAGCATGAATATCTTGTTGATCGGCTCATTGCTGCCCATAATTCATCAGGAGAGGTATTGATGTGAACGCCAAGTCAAGTAGAGTAATATGAAGTTGGTTATAACTCCCGGTAGATGCCAGTTGTTTGTGAGGGCTTTTTTTCGAGTACCCTTATGGCATGTAAAATGGCAAGAAATGAGGTTAGCTTTGGAATGCTTTGAGCATGGAAGAAACATGATGCGAATTTGATTATCTTTTTGGGTTAGTTTCGTATCCCATCTTCTCCCTTTCTCCTATGGTACATCAACTACTCTTTTCAGCTCTCCCGCATCTGACATTCCTCTCCTTTTTCTCGGACTCCTGTTTCCAAGCCTCTAACACTTATTTATACTCTCTGGATTCCACTTCTCTAGTCCCCTTGCAAGGATTACCAGACACTTGAATCGTGGGGCATGCTTTAGCGCATTGTCACTTGAATCACCACTGATCCTATCCGGCATCCTATCAGCCAATAATGGTGATTGTTGATTGATCATAAATCCCAGAAGATCATGATCATAACCATGATGGGTCAGTGATTCGTACCGCTCTGATCAACATCAGATCATGAGGATCCAATTTGATCCCCAAATCCAGGAACCTACAGGTCGTGAATGAGCTTGCTAATAAAGAAAAAAATTTTCAAAAATCTGGAAATGATGAAAAATAACCACCCTCTGTGACGGTTTGAGCGGCAGAGAACAGTGCATGATAGTCAGCTCTCATTGAAGGATCAGTGCAGGAAGAAGGGGAAGACATTGCTGCCTCGAGTATGTGAAAGAAATGATCGCTAGTGGCGGATTTCACACTTCCAGCTTGAATAAGTTGAATGGCGAGCTTTGATGCCTTGCTGAACTTTAATGGGTTTTTTTGATATGTGAGGATATTTTGTTCATAGCTTCAATAACTTGGGTTTCAGATGCTTCGGTTGTTGTCTTGAATCTTATACGCTTTTGGGGAGCCTCTGAGACAATATGGAAGGAGATGAGGTAAACGGAGAAACACCAAAGACAGATGGATGAGCGCAAACGAAAGAATTAGTGGCACTCGTAAACCATTTGAGATTCACCCAATAACTAAATCCAGAGAGACTCGAAAATTTCAGAGGACAAACATCAAGGGTGACGAAAAGCACACAAGGATTGATTTTCGATGAATTTGATGACTTTTCTGAAAACCGGACTATTCCTATCATGATATCTGCATAAGTCGGGGGCATGGATTGATGTAAATAATCTCTCTCCCAAAATTATTCCCCACCAATGTGACCCGAAAATGGCACTTTTTTTCATTTCATCGGAGCCAAAAACTGATAATGGAACAAAAGGGAACTGTTCCAGATAAAAACAAGTAACTGAAACAATTTAGTTCAGACAGTAGGCGAAATATGGCGAATTTGTATCGAGAATTCTAAGAAAAAGACCACTAAAAGGACGAAATCAACATATTGATAAGAAAAATTTCCGTGACCTGAGTCATCTAAAAATTAATCATTCGTTCATATCTGACCTGAGCTATGACCTCCGCTGCCCAGGAAACCCTATCCGGCAGCGTCAAAATCTTAAAAAAGCATTCTCAAATCAGGAAAACATAGAAATTGACGCAAGATATAATCACGCACCATTTGAAGCCAACTCCGTTGATTTTTCTCGTTTGAGCGCGCTCTTCGGAATGGGAGGGGAAGCTGATTTAGAAGCTTTAGAATCTTTACCGGAGATAAAGGTACTTGGATTGCGATCGGGCGGAGCTGGCGCAGAGGCAGAAGGAGGAGGAAGCCCCACGAAAAGATCATCATTCGCCATTACCGAATCGCGAGTTCTGAAAGAAGTCCTCTTGTCTTTCCCTCAAACTTTAAGAATTCTTCAGATTGCCCGGTTCGGGCCTGATATTTGTAATCCTGGTTCGGGCCTGGTATTTATATTGCCCGGACTTCTTCGTGCCCGGACCCAGAGCCCTTAGTGGAATAATTTAATATCAACAATATAAAAGGTATTTCATGTAGTCACAGCCTCCGGGCTTGGAATTCTTAGGCCCGGGGTAATAAACAATAATATAAACCTTTTTTGCTAACTCGTTAGTTGAATAATTTACAGGGGCTAAAGTATAAAACACATGCTATACTATTTCCTCTTTAGTCCCATTTATTAAATATTTATTAGGCATACCATATTATTATTTCCTCATTCATGATATTTATATAGTCTAAACTTTAGAGGCATTGACCCATGGACGTCGAGTGCCCTTGCAAAACATAATTTTTTCCCTTCTGACTATGATTGAAGTTTGGACAATACTTCAAATTCTTTCGTCGATGTTTGATGTGACCCGAAGAGCCCATTCGTGAGGCCCGATAGGAGATTAATGGGCTAACAAAAGAATATCTAGATGCAAACATTATTTGAAAAGGATTATATGGGAACTTAGAATAACTTCTAGGAACTCAGAGTATATCATGTCAAATTCAATATGTGTCAAAAATTGCATAAAATCTCTATCAAAATCATGAATCTCTTATTTTTCCTTGTTAGTCTATTCACTTTTTTAAGACATTTATAAGGCTCCCATTATAACCATTGACCTCACAATCAACGTATTCCGTCTTGAGTGCTATGCTTTCTTCTCTCCAAGTGGTGTCCCGTTCTGATGGAGAATTATCTCATCACATGAACACAAGGGTTCCAAGTGAACCTATATATGAATTAAGGAAGAGAAATCATTCTCAACAGCAACAAGATGGCATACTCCTCCTTATTCACAAGTTTGAGAAATTATACATTCATGAAATGAATGAAGGAAGCCTCTCTAAAACATTGAAAGAGAGTGTAGATCCAAAGGGAATCATCTTCTCTCCTCCTCCATTTACATACTGATCCAAAGATTGACTTGGTCAAAAGAAATTAAATCCTCATCCCTAGATACTTAGAATTCTTTGAATGGACCAAGTCAACCACCCTTACCTTGGTATAGGTTCCTTATATCCAAGTCATATCCACTATATCATAGGTACCTTGTACAATTACTGATCTCAAGAAAAAAATCAGTAGGAACATCTTTGTGTTTAACTCCCTCCTTTCTTTGAAAACCACCCATAAATAGAATTCTAGAAGAGATCTCTACACTAATACTTATGGAAGAATTGACCTTGGCTTCTACCTCAAGACAAAGCTTTTGCATGATTAAAACCATGCATTTACATGTTGCTGATCAGCATGAAAGGAGCTGCCATTAAAGAGGACAATCATGAAGACCATTCTCTTCACCATCTCATATTTGAGCAATGCCATCACAGTTAAAGGAGAAGAAGAAGTCTTAATAGGATTATCTCCCATATGAACAACATTTCGATGGTTTATGAAGACAGCTTAGTATAGAAGCAACTTCATAAAGGAGGGATATCAAAGTTGCGAGCAACATTTCTTCAGTCCGAGTCTACCGCGACAAGCTTACGGGAGACTGAAAACATGCATTTATAACTTGAATTCTTATCCTAATTAACTCATATTCATGCTTATTTTATGTGAATATGATGCATGCTATCATACTTTTTAGGAATTTTCTCCATTGGCATGTCATTTCACTAAAGTTGATATTTATGCATAAATTAGGGATAATTTCATGCTTAATATATGATTAATCTTTTGTTAAGTTTAAATTAATAGAATTTAATCTCTATTATTGAATGATTTTTGACTTTAGTAAATGTTTGGAAGGATAATTTCAGGATGAATTTATGATTTAGAATGTTTGATTAGAAATGATTTAAGTAAATTCTAATTCATCATGATTTCTTCTTTCAAAATATATTTTAAATGACATGAGATTAAAAATAAAAGAATTTGTGATCCAATGGAGAAAATTTGGATTAAAAAGGAGTTGTATATTTTAAATTATGAATTTCTGAAGTTTTATGCCTTTTTCTGATTTTTATTTGATTTTTATTTGATTTTTCCTTTACTAAAATCGCAAAAAAAGGGATTTATTACCTGCAAGTGCTGACGTGGAGAGCGGGCCCAGCGGCGGAATGACACGTGCCACGCGGGACCACCGCACGGGTGCGACGCGGCGCTGAGGCCACGTGGCAGAGCCGTGGGTGGCCCACGCGGGGCGCAGAAGGCGCACAGTGCGCGGCCACGTGGCAGGGGGCCACGCGACCACGCGGGTCCACGTGGGTGCCCGTGTGGGGCGCCACGTGGCAGGTTCGCATATGGAGGGCCCACGGGCATAGTGGGACCTTGGTAAGAGAGGGAGGAGGTAACACAATTAGTAGATAATTGCACCCCCCATATAAGCGCAACTTTTCCCAATACTTTCTCGTGTGGGACTATGTCCCACACATGTCTTACCTTTTGCAGGTGACGTGGACGGACGACAAGCGTTGGATTCCATTAGGACGATGGAGATCGCGTGGACCCGAGTCCACGCGATCAGCCATCAACGCACGTGTCCAAAAGAAGGAGTAAGTGGCTGCAAATCCAAAGGCTCGCTGATCGCCACGTGGCGTCATGAGAAGCACTGATTTTAATCAAAGGGAAGACTCCGCGATCATCATCGGACGGCTGGAATGAAGCCTGATCTATGGCTCACCGTGGAGACGCGCGGAGCTTTCCGGTGCGTCCGATTTCCATCACGCGGACGGCAGCGGATCGTGCGGACCACGATGATCGTGCGGATCTCAATCAGATGGCCCAGACGATTCGTGGAAGAACTCCACGATCGCCGATTGAACCGCGATCGCGCATCATTCGTCGTGGAATCACCTCCACGATCATCGTATGGCAGTTGTTGGAGCATCAATACCACGATCGTGGCCCGATCGCGGCGCGATCGTGGCCCGATTGTGGCGCGATCGTGGTTCTTTTTGAAGCAAAATTGAAGTTAACTCACAACCAAATTGGAGCGGAATTGAAGCCACGACCTATGCCAAAGCGAATCGCTCCCACGACCCCTGCAAATCGACCACACGACCGCGTCAATTGCCCACGATCTTCGAGCTAATTTTTCCTTTTAAAACCCATAATTTTAGCTGCCTTGTGCAGGTGCTTTCAAGACTCTCTGGTGTCTAGGTGCTTTCTCTAGGAGCTTTAGACGCGGGGGGGTGCTTGCTTTGTTGGGTTTGGAGTGAGTTGTTGCTGTTTATTAAGGGCATGGGAGTAACCCAACTTTAAGAGTCGACTGTTCATGCATGGTTGGCTCTTACAAAAAGAGTGAAGATGCTGTACGTTTCTTGCAGAACCTTTCGCGGTCCATCATAAACTCATGAATGCTGAACCTTCGGATAACCTTCGGAACCTGATTTCTTTCTTTTACAGGGGGAGATTCCCTACTGCGAGAGGGACGCCTCGCGAGCCGGGCTTTGCGAGATGAGGCCTTTTGGCGAAGCCAAGTCAATTTCGGGCCACCAAACCCTGCAACTGATGAGAAGGACCGGGGAAGAGTCACACTCCCTGCCTTCCAAAGGTGCCTAGAGGACGGGCCAGACGCTGCAGAGCGACGACCCGGGAGCGGATTCCCCACAGGTAGGGGGACAGGAGACGGCCATCTCGAGGTTCTGAAGGGACGAGTTGTAGAGGTGCGAAGAGACGAGTGAGGAACGAGGAGCGAAGGATGAAGGTGTAGAAGTAAACGCAGGTTATGTTTTAAGAAAATAGAATATTAGAGGTTCGACTTGACTTCGTAACTAGGATAAGGTACCGAAGGTAATGCTAATTCTGTTGTTCGTCAGAAGACGGTTATGATTGAATTCACCCACTAGCGGGATAGTGAACTCTGGGTCCTGTTCTTTTCCACCTAAACAGGAAGCAGCAGATCTTACTCTCGCACGCACCTCAATGATCCTTTTTCGTTATATGTCCGGCTCCTGTGTTCCGTGACTCACAGGTGGGGCGCCTATGACGTTTTGCAGCTGATGCAGGGAATTTTAAGCGCACACAACGGCCTTGAAGCCTCCGTGTGCTGGATGGGAGCTGCTGCTATAAGAGTAGAGCATTTACTTCGTAACCCCTCCGAACCTCATAACCTAACTTCATGCTGAACCTGGGGTTCAGAGAGAAGACGGCGTTCAGCACAAAGGAGGGCATGTATGAGTGAGTGGCTCGTGATGCCGTTCTGTCTCACCAATGCACGCACCGAGTACCCGACCGAGAGGTACTCGCGCTTTCATCGTGACCTAAGAATATTCTATTTTCTTAAAACATAACCTGCGTTTACTTCTACACCTTCATCCTTCGCTCCTCGTTCCTCACTCGTCTCTTCGCACCTCTACAACTCGTCCCTAAAGTAGCCCCTTTTTATTTCCGAGGAAGACTTGCGGAAATTTATTGTTGGATGAAATTTCGAACCATCTGCTAGAGGTTGTAACAATCCGAACGATCCCACTACATCAGGACCCTTTCGACGTTGCACAAAAGCCATGACTTTACGTTCAGCTAGCACTAAAAAGGCTACTCCTAGTAGAAGTGGTAGAATTATTCCCAGTATTTCCGCAGGAACAACAATGTACGTTTTCGATTTTCTATTCACTCATGATCAGGTCGACCCGATCATGATATTTCACTCATGATCTGGTCGACCCAATCATGATATTGAAGGATGGACCTTTTCTCGAAAAACTCTGGATCCCGAGATTTTAAGATGGTACATTCAAGAATCCTGTTACGTTACTTCGAATGGAATCTCCGCCCGCCTCACTTGACTGAGCATAAGCTTTGTCAAGGGATTTCCTTCACACTAGTGGCTGAGGTTCTGAAAGAATTTAACATAACAGATTTAAAGTTGAGTCAATAACTTGGGTCGGGAATCTTTGCTCTTCTCTTTTGCATTTCCGCTGCCTGCGTTCTTCTTCGTGTCCGTCCGAAAGCTAGTCGACGCCAGTTGTAATGGTTGAAAATAGGGGGCCAACCGACGACCTCCTAATAAAGCTTTGTTCGATAAAGCAAACGATTCGTTCCGACAACTTCGGACCATCTCAACCCCCGCCGATCTTACAAGATCGATCGGGCGGGCTGGTTGAGAAGGGGTGATTAGCGAAGAAAGGAATCGCTGAGAATTGGTCAGGACGAATGAGATATATACCTACACGGTGGGTGTATCCTTGAGCGGATCCCACGTTAGCCCCAAGACTCAGGTTCGACTTTAAGGTACCAGAGGTAAATGCTTGAGCTTGAGAAGCTTCTGGCCCAGTGGGCCCGTCAAACTCACTGGGATAAGCGTATTGAACCAGACGAAACAACAAGCGATGAAACAAAAGACAGATAAAGCCAGCCTTTGAACTATAAGAGACAAGTAAGCTTCTCCAGTAAGGTGATGCTAATCATTAATCAGAATAACATAAAAGGTAACGCGAAGTGTTAGATAACTTCTTTTCTTTCAGAACCCGCTCGCTCGCCTTCTTTATCATCGTGACCCGCTCCTAACCTAAAGTCGCCTTCTTTATCCTCGCCGCTCCTAAGCCTTCTTAATCTTCGCCGCTCCTAAGCCTTCTTAATCTTCGTAAACCCCGCTCTACAACTCGCGCCTCGTTCGTAAACTTACTCGTCTCTTCTCTAATATTATATTTTCTTAACATAAAACATAACCTGCGTTTACTTCTACACCTTCATCCTTCGCTCCTCGTTCCTCACTCGTCTCTTCGCACCTCTACAACTCGTCCCTAAAGTAGCCCCTTCTTTCAGAACCTTCGGAACCAAGAGAAGGGGGATTTTTGTGAATAACAAAATAACACACTTAGTTGGTCAAGTTGGTTATCTGAAATCAGATAACCTACGAGAGCCCAGGTATTGAAAATGACATAACCTCTTTGTTTGACTTCGTCACCTTGAGCACTAGGTTCGACCGCTCCTAGCCCCTATACCTAGTTTTCTTTCTATCTTTCTTTCTATACATAACCGCAGAAGGGAAAGGTTACGAAGTAAAGGTACGACATGAGTTCTTTCAGAACCTTTCTTTCTTTTATTTTGTGTTCTTGCAGAACCTTCGGATAACCTTTGGAACCTTTGGAAAGGTTCTGAGGTTCGACCTTGGGAGAGCGAGCGGGGTTTACGATGATAAAGAAGGCTTAGGAGCGAGGTAACCGGCAGGTTCAGAAGTAAAGATGCTGGTTACGAAGTATGAGAAGTCACGAATAAGAAGAACAAGAACGAAGGGAGGTTCTGAGGATGAGAGGTGTAGGTGTAGGTTACGAAGTCAAGATTCTGGATAAAAAGATTCTGGTGTAGAAGTAATGTAGAAGTCAAGAAGAAAAAGTATGGAATGGAAAGGTATCTATAACTTCCCCACCAGGACCTACCCCCCAACCGACGAGTAGCTAGATGGGGAAGTCAACTCAATCATTGAGGGGCGACTTTAAGGAGCGCTAAGCCTACGTTCAGAGCTGGCACTAAACTAAAGAGTTAGGTCACTGGCGATAAGTTACTAACGAAAATAGCAAGCTCGAATCTTTGGGACCAGAAGCGGTTAGCAGTGACCAATAGGTCTCTTCAGCGGTGAAAAGCAAAAGCACGGTTCCATGAATTAAGTCTTCTCTACAGCATGAATAGCGCATAGCGGAGCAGCGCCAAGGAGGTTCCCCCATCATATGAAATGGGTTCAACGTCCAATTATTCAAACAAGAAGAAGATGAATCGAAAGCTGTAGGTTACGAAGTAATTACATTACCTTCTTTCTTTCAGATGCTGAACCTCCCAGGTTATGTTTACATAACTTACATACCTACTCAACATTCTTTGAAAACAATCGAATCGAGCAAGAATGGCCATTCAATCTTGTGAACTAATCGAGACCGAAATTGGAGAAGGAGATACGAACGGAGAGGAATAACCAATCGATGAAAGAACATGAAACCATTCTGTTTCAATAGAAGTACGGGAAACGGTTGGGGGCAATGAAGTAGGTGAAGTGGTTGGATTTTGCGAGCTGTTCCAACTGGATATGATTCCAAGAGCCGAACGAGAATGAATACCACACAGAAGAGTAAAGACCGGGCTCCCTAATGGAATGTTTAACCGATCCATTCCGGATCGATCGAATTGGTACGGAAGTTGTAACATGGGAAAACCACGGAAAACACGACTTATTTGAATAACCCGGTGACCTACCAATTGTAGAAGTAGGATCTTTGGCAAGCAATAAGCACTTAAATAATACAATTCGAATGTACCATCTTCTTTCTCATTTCGAGGAAAAGGTTCGGGAGGAAAGGGAAACAACGGAGGGATCCGAATCGGACCTAAATGGGAATGACATGAAAAGTCTTTTTCAAAACCTATAATTAAGGGCGTGACGACGATATACGATAGGAATGGAAAAAAACTCGTGATTGGTGTGGAGGGGAGGATCTGTTTATGAAATAGTTCACGTCTCATTTCCTTACTTCTTCGTTCCTTCTAATTCATTCACTTCGACGGCTGGTTCTGAACGCCGCGTAACATCATCTTCTTCAACCAACCTCCACCGCCATTTACACTGAGGGGCCGAGCCACTAAAGAATTGCTTATACACTAAACAGCTGCTTATTTATATACGCTTACTAAAAACTTTATTAGGTTATGATGTAGAGGGACGAAGGGACGGAAGGGGCGAGTTGTAAAACGAGAGGACG